>JARYGA010003868.1:0-42820 GCA_030545235.1 Helianthus tuberosus | reverse complement strand
GTGCATGGGTAGGCTTGCTGAGTCAACAGTTTCTCAAAATTCGAATTTGACAGAGAGTTATTTAGATAATCGTAACTAGGGTTTTACCCCCCCTGAGTTTTAGGGGCCCTAATCCTGATTCTGAAAATTCTGAAAATTTTAGGGTTTGTGTAGAATCACTTGGGTGTCTCAATTAGGGTTTCCTATTGGACAATTTAATTAAATAAATATAACTTTTGATGAGAGTTGTTACAGTAGATATCAGTGGTTGCGCTGATAAGGATGTGGTAAAGTTTGTATCTCAGTCGTTCAAAGGCGAGGCGCTAGCGTGGTGGAGGTCTTTGATTCAAGCCACTGGGAAGATCCCATTGTACAATCTGACATGGGATCAGCGTGTTACTCTCATTAAGGAAAACTACTGCCCTCAGCACGAGGTTGAAAAGATTGAAGCTGATTTCTTGTCTTTGGTTATGAAAAAACTAGATTGTTAAGCCTACCTTACGAGCTTCAATACTATGTCAAGATTGGTACTGTACCTAGTAACTCCGAAACCCAAGAGGATAGCTCGTTTCATTAGGGGTTTGGCCCCAGAAATCAAGGCCAGTGTGAAGACCTCCAGACCAGCTACTTTTCAGTCTACAGCTGATATATCATTATCCCTTACTTTGGATGCAGTCAGGCCGAGATCGTTGAGAAACACAGACGCTGAGAAAAGAAAGCGTGAGAATGACAACTCACGAAGTTCAGACAAGAAGCATAAGGGAAACAATGACCACAAAAAGGGTTCTGGAAGTAAAAAGGATGGTCATCAGTCGGGCGATAAACCCAAGTGTAAAGTCTGTAAGAAGCACCATTTCGGGAAATGCAGATACGAATCAAAATCCCAGTCACAGCCGAGAGTTTGTGGGATTTGTAAATCTTCTGAGCACAAAACATTGGACTGTAAGAAAATAAAGGACGCGACATGCTACAACTGCAACGAAAAAGGGCATATCAAGTCCAACTGCCCGAAGTTTGCAAAGAAGGCTGAAGATGGGAAAAAAGACCAATGCTAGGGTCTTCCAGATGAACGCACAAGAGGCGATCCAGAATGATAATGTCATAACAGGTACCTTCCTTATTAATGATGTTTATGCAAGGGTGTTATTTGATTCTGGAGTAGATAAGTCATTTGTTGATGATAAGTTTTGTAAGTTGTTAAACCTACCTGTTAGACCCCTAAGCATAAAATATGAGGTTGAATTAGCCGATGGCACCATAGAAACCGCATCAACCGTGTTAGATGGATGTTTCATATCCATTAGGAACCACTCTTTTCCATTGTCCTTACTTATTTCGAAGTTAGTCGGTTTTGATATTGTTATAGGCATGGACTGGTTATCTCATAACCAGGCCCATATTGTTTGCAACAAGAAGCAAGTAGTAATCAAGACTCCGTCTGGTGAATCACTTACCATTCAGGGAGATACCCAGTATGGACTGCCTGAGCAAGTGTCCATGCTCAAGGCATCAAGGTGTTTGAAGAAGGGTTGTGTCATTTACATGGCACAAGTGACTATTGATGAGCCGAAGCCTAAGATTGAAGATATCCCCGTCATTTCTGAATATCCCGAAGTATTCCCTGAAGAACTACCTGGTTTGCCACCAGATAGGCAAGTAGAATTCAGAATTGACATTATTTCAGGAGCAGCACCTGTTGCAAGGGCACCTTACAGGTTGGCAGCAACATAAATGAAAGAGTTGAGGACTCAGCTAGATGATTTATTAGCAAAAGGTTTCATTCGTCCTAGTTCATCTCCTTGGGGAGCACCAATCCTGTTTGTGAAGAAGAAGGATGGGTCGATGCATCTATGCATCGATTATCGCGAGCTTAACAAGGTTACTATCAAGAATAGATATCCATTGCCCAGGATCGACGATCTGTTCGATCAACTTCAAGGGGCGAGTTATTTCTCCAAAATCGATTTGAGGTCAGGCTACCATCAATTGAAGGTTAGAGATGAAGATGTGCACAAAACTGCATTTAGGACTCGTTATGGTCATTATGAGTTCTTACTGATGCCTTTTGGGCTCACTAATGCACCAGCAACGTTCATGGATCTCATGAACCGTGTCTGCAAGCCATACTTGGACAAATTTGTTATCGTCTTCATTGACGACATTCTGATTTATTCAAAGAATCAGGCCGACCATGAGAAGCACCTTCGATGTATTCTGAAACTACTTCAACAGGAGAAGCTTTACGCAAAATTTTCAAAGTGTGAATTTTGGCTTCGCGAAGTCCAGTTTCTTGGACACGTGGTTAGTGAGCGTGGTATCCAGGTGGATCCCGCTAAAGTTGAAGCTGTCATGAATTGGCAAGAGCCAAAGACGCCTACTGAGATTCGTAGCTTTCTAGGTTTAGCAGGATACTACAGGTGATTTATTGAAAACTTCTCAAGGATTGCAGCACCCCTAACTTCATTAACCCGCAAGAATATCAAGTTTTATTGGGGTCCTAAGCAGCAAGAATCTTTCGATATTTTAAAGAAAAAGTTGAGCAACGCTCCAGTACTGACGTTGCCAGATGGAATTGATGAATTTGTAGTTTATTGCGATGCATCGCACACAGGTATGGGATGTGTGCTTATGCAGAAAGGCAAAGTTATTGCCTACGCTTCTCGACAATTGAAAGTGCATGAGAAGAATTACACCACCCATGACTTGGATTTGGGTGTCGTTGTATTTGCACTAAAACTATGGAGACATTACTTGTATGGAACCAAGTGCGTAATCTATTCAGATCACAAGAGCCTTCAACATCTGTTCAATCAGAAGGATTTGAACATGAGGCAACGACGTTGGATGGAAACCTTGAATGATTATGACTGTGAGATAAGATACCATCCAGGCAAGGCAAATGTGGTTGCCGATGCCTTAAGTAGAAAGGAAAGGGTGAAGCCCATAAGAATCAATGCCAAGAGCATTGAATTAAAGAATAGTTTGAATGAAAGAGTGTTAGCTGCACAGAAAGAAGCTGTACTAGAAGCTAACTATCCGGATGAGAAGCTAGGAGTAACTGCTGAACAGTTATCCTATGGCAAAGACGGAATCCTGAGATTAAATGGACGAATATGGGTTCCAATTTATGGAGGACTTAGGGATGTGATCCTCCAGGAAGCCCACAGTTCTAAGTACTCCGTTCATCCTGGAGCTGATAAGATGTACCAGGATTTGAAAGCCAATTTTTGGTGGATAGGCTTAAAGAAGTCTATAGCTACCTATGTAGCCAAATGTTTGACATGCGCACAAGTTAAAGCTGAACACCAAAAGCCGTCAGGTTTGCTACAACAACCTGAACTTCCCACCTGGAAATGGGAAATGGTGACAATGGATTTTATCACCAAGTTTCCAAAGACAAAGAAAGGAAATGATACTATTTGGGTGATAGTGGATAGACTGACTAAGTCAGCTCACTTCCTACCTATTAAGGAAACACATAGCTCGGATAAGTTAGCTCAGCTGTATGTGGATGAGATTGTATCTCTCCACGGAGTACCAGTGTCTATCATTTCTGATAGGGATACAAGGTATACATCGCACTTCTGGAAAAGTTTTCAGCAATCCCTAGGCACTCGGCTGAACTTCAGCACTGCTTATCATCCGCAAACGGATGGTCAAAGTGAACGAACGATTCAAACACTGGAAGATATGTTAAGGGCTTGTGTTATTGACCTAGGTGGAAGTTGGGATGAACATCTTTCATTGATCGAGTTTTCATACAATAATAGCTATCACTCTAGTATCCAAGCTGCACCATTTGAAGCTTTGTATGGAAGGAAGTGCAGAACGCCCGTTTGTTGGGCAGAAGTTGGAGATGTCCAACTAACAGGACCCGATATAGTCCTGGAGAAGACAGATAAGATTGTGCAGATAAGAGATCGTCTCAAGGCTGCCAGAGATAGGCAGAAAAGCTACGCGGACTTAAGGCGTAAACCTCTAAAGTTCAAGGTTGGTGACAAAGTGTTGCTTAAAGTATCATCCTGGAAGGGAGTGATGCGATTTGGTAAGAAAGGTAAGTTAATCCCAAGGTATATAGGACCATTTAAGATCATCGAATGTGTCGGATCCGTGGCCTATAAGTTAAACTCGCCTGAAGAGCTCAGTGGTATTCATAACGTATTCCACATCTGCAATCTGAAGAAATGTCTAGCTGATGAGTCACTAGTCATGTCACATAAGGATGTGAACATAGATGAGAGCTTAAAGTTTGTTGAAAAACCCTTGTCGATCGAGGATCGACAGGTCAAGAAGCTTCGAAGGAAGCAAGTGCCGATTGTAAAGGTTAAATGGGATGCCCGTAGAGGTCCCGAGTATACGTGGGAGGTAGAGTCCACAATGAAAGAAAAATACCCTCATTTATTTCAGTAAATCTCGAGGTCGAGATTTCTTTTAAGGGGGTGAGGATGTAACACCTCGTAAATTTATGTCCAATAATGTATCGACACGTGTCATGAGCTTTAAACGTGTAAAAGATCACCTATGAAGGACTAAAGTTGACAAACAAAGAAAGTATGTGAATATAAGGGTTCAAAGTGTCAACAATGGGTAAATATACCTTACAATAACCCTACACGACGTTTATACCCTTAAACGAATGAATTATGGATCATACGAAGCTAATTGTGGAAAATAGTGAGAAATTGCAAACTACAGGGGTTAAATGTGTCAACATGTTGAAAGTATACCTCTAAGTGACCTTTTGGTGAACCCGAAGCTTTGTAATGATTAATTATACTCACTAGAATAAGTGGTAAAAATTTCACAAGGTTTCGATAAAGTATGAGAAAGTTATGACAACATTCGTATACGAGGGGTTAAAAGCGTCAACATTGAAATCTAAGGCCTTACGGGTGATCACAAAGTTAACCAAGGACTTAACAATGTTTAATAATGTCTTGGGGCCCTTAAAAGTCAAGTTAGAGGGCCAAAAGTGCAAGAAATAAACTCAAAACCACGTATACAAGGACCAGGGACCAAAAATGCAATTGCTGAAACTTGTTTGGCTGGTTCTGGGAAGCCATACCGGCCGCGTAAGGGTCCATAAAGACCTTACGCGGGCCGCCTGAGCACTACAGCATCAGAAAATTTGCACAGGTGCCAGTTCAGGCCTGTTAACCGACTTCAAATGCTTGTTTTACATACCAGGGGTTGTCCCAATGGTATTTCATGCATAGGGGGCACTTGTAAGCATCTCATATCACCTGTAGATTTCCTTGGCATGATCCTAAGTGATCAAAATGCATATATAAGGACACCTAAGTTGCAACTCTTGTGCACACTCACTTGGAAGCTCTCACAACTCAAGTTCTGGAGAAATTTGGAGCTCAAGCACCCTTCTTAGGAGTCACTAGTCGTACTTAGGACCCTTACTAGGAGACCCGGTAAAAGCTACGTGCATTTGCTGTTTGTGATTATTACTTGTAAAGGTAAATACTTTTAACTTATTTTCCCTTATACGGGCTTGGGCTACGGTATATAAAATACCGCTTGGTCGGGCATTGAATTTTTAATCGTATGAAGGTTAATCTATTGAAATGACCCGTTTAAATTGTTTTGTTTGCTTAAAGCCTTTGGGGGGTTAATGACCATGTCCCGGATATCCTTGGCATCATTTTAAGAAATGGCCACGACCTAAGCACGGGGTGTAGGCGTACACCCGACAGTGCATAAATAAATAATAAGGTATAACCGACGGTTTCGGGAATAACCCGCCGCAGGACTATATCATGTGGTGTGTCTATTAATCTTTAACCCGGTGTCAATCCGGGCTACTGAACGTATAACGAACATGTAATTCTCTTACAAGTTTATATATAAATAATTATCCCAAGTTATAAAATGTTTTGTGCCTTGTGCATTCAAATCAATTTTCTAAACCTTTTCAAAATGAGTCAGTTAATTGTATTTACCAGTGTAAACTGACGTATTTTCCCAAAAAGGTTAAGTGCAGGTACTACTCGAAATAGGCTGGCCTCTCCTTAGCATCAATAAAAGTCTCGCAAGCTTGGATGCATTTTGAGTCTGTTGAACTATGTTTCCTTTTTATTTGATCCGCCTGTGGATCTGTTTCAACTATTTTGTGATACTTAATATTACAATTTATTCGGTTGAAATAAATCTTTTTTTTGCTTCCGCTGTGCATTTAAAATTGTGTTGTTTGACTATGATGATATCAACTACGTCACGATACTCCCCACCGGGCCCACCGGTAATATGTGGAAATATCGGGGTGTGACATCTAGGTTCCTATTAATAAAAAAACCTCTAATTAATTAAAGAGGATAAACGATATACCAACTGATGATTCTTAATTAGTTGGTTAGTCCTCAATCTTAAGTTCATGATGCTTCGATTGGCCATGAACTTGGTCATACTTGAACATGTACGCTACAAGAAAACAAACTTGTAATTAACTGCACGTAAGTACAACCAATAGAAGCATCATGAACTGAAGTGAAACAAAGATTATGGAGGGTTTACCTCGTTCTTCAAAGAGGTTACTGCCTTGGAGACTGCAGCCGACATGATCAACGGCTTGACCGGCTACACGGATCTAGGATCCGACAACGTTGCTTGCTCTTCCGACAAGATATCATGGCGATTCATACAAATTTAGTGAAAACAAATCCATCTAGTCATAACAACATCTGAAACTAGATCTTCTCCAAAATGAAAACACAACCGCGAACGATTTAACAGCATTGTCACCTACCTAATTAGAAACATTGGAAACAAAATAAGTAGAGAAGGAGATAGAGAGACCTGCAGAGCTGGTGGTCGACAAATCCCATTAGGGTTTTGGCAAGATGAGGGAAGGTTGTTTCAGGTGAACCTGGAGGCTACCTCAACATCTTAACATGAACATCTTCCTTACCCCTATAAGCACTCGACACTTCAGTTGCAGCATTCACTAATCTGCAATAGATGAGGGCGTTGAGGGGATGTGGAAGATTAAAGGTGAGAAGCAACGAAGGAAGGAGCAAGGGCGGACTGGGAGTTAATTGATGAAGTTTTGTTATTTTTTTTTTGAAATTTGAATAATCCTTTAAATTAGGAATTTTTGTTAGTATATTTGACTTAACCTTTAGATCAGGGAGTTATGTTTTAGTCTTTGTTGACATTTCTCATTTAACTAATCCTTTAAATTATGAAGTTTTGTTAAAATTTGACTAAAGTATAAAGAAATTGTTTAATCAATTGTATTTGACAATAGTTTTAGTTTTAAAATTTTTGGAACAAATATGTTATAGAACCAATTATTTAACTCACTAAATTATTATATAAGTTTAACTCATTATAAGATATAACATTGATATCTTTACACATGTGTTCATATATATATATATATATATATATATATATATATATATATATATATATTTTAAATAAATCTCTATGACAAATTAACTATTAAAGATTCTGAGGCAATGACGATATTTAATCAATTAACATTATGTAGCTATTAACCATTCTATTATAATGACCAAGTACGTTGGGCTTTAATCATTTGTACACTAAGTCATCATCTACTTGTACCTTTTAATCAGCACGTCAATACTGACCAAGAGAACTATCGAAACGTCAACAAAAATGAGTAGGTCGTCACAGTACCTTTGGATTTTTTAAAACATTATAGTTTATAAGATATGGAAACTATACCTAAGAGAATTATAAGTTTGTTGTGGAGGGAGAAAAGTGTAACTAATTATCCACAGTTTTGTTAAAACTCAATGATTTGAGTGTAATAAAATGGGGGACTAAAATAGAATTAGTGTTTAAAAGACAATTTACCCTCATTTTAGGGATGTATCTGTAAATTAAGAAGGAAGAAGTTCTTATTTTTTGGTATATTAAAATGTACGTCCCTCATGCATTATAATATAGTATAGATTTGTTGTTATTTTCTTAGGTCACTTGTACATTAAAGCATTAACTACTTGTACCTTTTAATCCGTGCGTCGATATTGAACAAGACAACTACCGAAACGTCGACAAAAATGTGTAGGTCGTCATGCTATCTTTGGATTTTTTTTAAACATTATAGTTTATAAGATATGCAAGAATAAGTAAAAAAAATTATATGTTTGTTATGGAGGTGTGAATTGTAACTAATTATCTATAATTTAGATAAAACCTTAGGGATTTAAGTGTAATAAGTTTAGGGGCTAAAAAATAAATAGTGTTTAAAAGACCAAACTACCCTCATTTTAAGGGTCTTTCTATAAATAAAAGGGGGGAAAGTTCTTATTTTTTGGGTATCTTAAAATGCCCTTGCCTCATGCATTATAATATAGTATAGATAAACTATACGTAAACATTACGTAAATAAAAGAGTGTGTTACAAGTTTTGTCCTTTATCTATATACCGAATTTCAGACGGTGTCTTTTGTCTTTAGAATTGATGAGTTTTGTACCTAATATTTCCGAATGCTACATGTTATGTCCAGTGGCGGACCCAGGAACTTTTTCCTGGGGGTGCGGAATATTTTCAAAGATTTTAGGCCCCTAGCAGTATAAAAATATCGGTTCAAAAGCGGGTCGGATCATGTAAGACAAAAGAACATCAAACTAAAATTTATAAATCATCAAAAACACGTCAAAAATCATTACAAATTACAAACGTATTTAAAATTGTGCCCTACAGGATTTTTTTTCTGACATATATCCAAACTATCATCTAAAGAAACTAAGCACGCCATACGTTCATTACATTCTTACTCATTGTTCCTAACACATATAATTTGCTTCATAAAGTCATAAAACAACACTTAAACATAATAAACAATCATGTTCAACCATAGCCCATAACTTTCAATAACTTTCAATTATATTTTTAAACATTCAAACCCTAATATTAAATGTTGATTACCTGCAACTAATCATTTAAACAAACAAAGCTATAAATAAAACAACAAAATCATTTAATTACAAGTCTAGAACAACAAAAAAACCAAAAAAAATATAAAAAGATTAAACCCTTACACATCTATATTTTCTCCTAATCATCACATAAAACAAAATAAATAAATATATAAATAAACCATACTAGTTCTATATTGGAATTCTAACGTAATATGGGTCGGTCCAACCAGAATTTTGGTTTTTCTGGTAAAAAAAGCCACCAGGTCGTGAGCAGTGGCGTCAAGTCCCTGGGAGTTTTTTTTGGGGGGGGGATTTGAAAATGGAATGGGTGGATGGGTTTGGGTTATTTTATTTAGTTCAAATTTTTTTAGGTTGGGTTTGGGCTTGTGTTAATAAAATTGATTGCAGATTGTGCTTCGATTGGATTAAATAATTAAGTGAATAAGTGGTTAATAATTATTTTTTTTCTAAGTGGGGCGGTTGAAAATTTTCAAGGGGTGCGGTCAGGATTTCCGGTGGAAAATAACACTAAAAATATTTTTTCATGGGGTGCGCCCGCCCACCCTTGGCTTAGGGTGGGTACGCCCCTGGTTATGTCCTTTAGTTCTAACCCACTTATTTTTTTTGTTAAATCAAATAACACAACTAGACAAGGGTCTTTTAGTCTTTTTATCTATTTATTTAAAATATTTTAATAATAAAAAAAACAATATACACCTCTGACCCTCTACCCCTCCCTCTCATCAATTCTCTACCCTCCATCACCAGCCACCACCGCTCACCAATGTCAACATCATCACCTCCATTATCCCATTCCTTCACCGTTCTCTTATTCAACAAAAACAAGAAACTAATTGACCTTTTGCTTCGACCACAATTTCCCCATTTATATCATCTTAAACCCTCCTGCCGCCACCACTAGGGATGGGCAAATCCCGATCCCGATACCGACAAATCCCGATCCCGAATTTTGTGAAAACTAGGTACCGATACCGAAATACGTCGGTTCGGTACGGTGTCGGTATTTTGAGGGTAAAATTCGGTATTATACCGATACCATACCGCCGATACCGAAAAAACCTAAAAGTGGATATCGAAACCGGTACCGAAACCGCTTCGGTATGGTATTATCGGGATCGGGATGGGATCGGTATTTGACACCACTTGCTCATCCCTAGCCACCACCCACCCTACAGCCAGTTAATATCTTAGCCCCTTGATTTCACAGTACCCAAACACCTGGCTAGACTCATACCACTACACAACTTGACCTGTCACCTCGAGTTACTAAGATGTATAGTAACAAATAGGGTGTAAATTAATCGAGCTAAGCCCAAACTCGTCTTAGACTAAGCGGCATGGGGGCAGGGGCGGACCTAGTGTAGTCCGAGGCGTAGCCCGGGCTACGGCTCAACCTTTATCCGTTAGTGTAAATTTTTATTTTTTTTCGATTTTTATACTAAAGACACCCCTCAACAACAACTAGGACACCCCTCAAAAAAAATTTACAAACTGAAATTAAGCCTAAAAGATACTGATTATATTGGCCCAAATAACCAAATGATAGCCCAATACTAGTTAGCCCAAAAAAGAAAATAATAACCCAACAACGCATTGGGCGGCAGATTCATTGCAGGGATAATCAAAGGTCACGAAGACACGAACAGAATTCGCAGGTCCTTCGCTGATTCACTGCATCTCGCACATCGCAGGAGGATTACAATCGAAGTCACAAAACTCATGAACTCACGAAGATTCGCAGAAGGATTATTGGATTAACTCACAGATTCCGGCATTCCGCATTCGGCAATCGGCTCCGGCTGTCCACCTCCTCTCATCGGCCATCGCAGATTTGCAGGAGGTTGTTTGATACTTTCATTAGTTTTCTACTGTTGATTAATGATTAGTTTTATTAATATTAGTTAATGTTCTAGTTTGATTAGTTTTTTTTTATTGTTTCAGTTTTATCAGTTGGTTTAATAAATTGTTTGATACTTTCATTAGTTTTTTTATTGTTGAATTCTTTGATCAGTTTTATTAGTTGGTTTAATAAAGACTTTGATTGTTTGAATTGATTGTGTGATTGTTTGAATTCTTTGAAGTGATGACGAAACCAAAATCCAAAAAACAAGCTTTAATTGGGAACTTTTTCAAACGAAAATACGAAGAAATTAATGATGATGAAACAACTCCTCCGAATGTTGACGTTGATTCAAGTCCGAATGTTGATAATGATAATATCCAAGCAAATGATGACGTTGATGCAAGTCCGAATGTTGATCAAGCAAATGATGACGTTGATGTAAGTCTGAATGTTGATAATGATAATCCTACAACTTCAATTCCAACAACACGAGGTATTATTGATTTGAATGATCTTCCTTCGGATCCATTTGATAGGCCATTTGATGCATTTGATGGGAGATATATTAAGTTACACAAATGCTCTTTCAAAACACCTTCAACAAAAAGGTAAAGATTTATTAGAAGCGGCCAACTTGATAAATGGTACAAAACGAGCATTGAATGCTTTAAGACAAAATGGGTTTGAGCCGATGTAGGAAAAAGTGACTTCCTTTTGTAAAAAAAAATGACATTACAATGTTGGACATGACGGAAAGTTATGGTAATCCAAGAAACCGAAAGAATGTCATTACAAATCGACATCATTTTGAAGTAGACATTTTTAATGAGGTTTTGGACATGCAAATTCAAGAATTAGGAAATCGATTTAGTGAGGTAACAACTAGTTTGATAAAAAAATATGTCGGGTTTAAATCCTTCTAACGGTTTTTCTAAGTTTGACCCATCGAAGATATTGGCGTTTGCTAAGATGTACCCGGATGATTTTACTACACAAGAAATAGGGAGTCTTTTGGGTGATATCGAGTCCTTTCGTCACACAATAAGCGATGATGATAACTTTGAAGACTTGAATGGAATAAGTGATCTTGCGCGTGATATGGTTGAAACGAGAACGTATAGTTCTTGTCCTACAGTTTATCGGGTTGTTAAGTTAGCTTTGCTTTTACCGGTGGCAACCGCAACCGTTTGAAAGATGTTTTTCGAAATTGAAGCTTGTGAAGACGGATTTACGCAATCGAATCGGCCTGGAATTCTTGAACAATGCTATGGTTTGTGCGGTCGAAAAAGATTTTTTAAGTAAAGTAAAAGACGACGATGTGATGGATCGATTTCAAGCTATGAAAAAAAGAAGAGGACAAATCTATTAGGTAGTTGTTTTACTTTATTTATGTATTATTGTTTTTTTAATATTGTATGATTGCACGATAAAAAAAAAAATTGGGATACCCCTGAATTAATGTTCTAGTTCCGCCACTGATGGGGGCAGTGGCGGACCCAGGAATTTTTCCATGGGGGTGCGAAACATTTTTAAAAATTTTAGGCCCCTAGGTATATAAGTAAAAAAATTGGTTCGTATCGGGTCGGGTCATGTAAAACAAAAGAAATTGCGCCATAACGTCCCTACTCATGGTTCCTATCACAAACAAATTGATGCATAAGTTCATCGCTCCATAACATAATGTTTCAATTTTAATTTTCAACCCTAAAAATCGTGTGTAATCACCCTAAAAATCATCTAAACAACATAATCACCCTAAAAATCATCTAAACAACCATAAACAACGTCAAAACACATGAAATTTCAAACCTATTTAAGAATTTTGTTACCCTTTGGTGTCGGACTGAGGTGGTTCGCGGCTGCTGATGACGTGCTGTTGTGGTTGTTGTGTTCGATGATCGCTGGTAGGATACGACCCAAGAGAGGGAGGGCGGGAGGAATTCTAAGGGACTATTGAGCTTATTTTAATTATTATAGTTTGAACTTAGGTTGAGTTTGGTTAATGGGCTAGTAATTAGTGGGGCTAATTATGTTTAATGAAATAATGGGTTAAGGTATTGGGTATTTGGTTTAAGTTGGGTAGTATAAGTTTATATAATTTTGGTAGTTTTTTTAATTAGAGTTTACTAAAAAAATTTAAAATATAAATCGAAAACACTTTTTACCTAAGGTGTGTAGACAAAAAATTCCAAGAGGTGCGGATGAAAAAATTCAAGGGGTGCGGACGAAAAAATCCAAGGGGTGCAGACGGGATTTTCAACGAAAAATAGCACTAATTTTTTTTTTCCCGGGGGTGCGCCCGCCCACCTTGGGCTACATGTAAGTCCGCCCCTGTATGGGGGCCGGCTTAGGCCCGGCGAGGCCCGGCGCCGGTCCCCCACACCGCCCCCTCGCCCGGTTCCGTCGTCCCCGGCAGCCCACAGACGATCTCGACGTGCCTTGTTTCAAATTCATAGCCGTTACAAACGCTAGTTTTAATAAAAAAAAATACTTTTCCACTTTAAATATATACCACTTTCAACCATTTTTTATACTATTTTCATCCATTTCTTCCATTCTTCTCCCATTCTCTCATCCTTTTTTATAAAAAAACAATCCCATTTTTTATACAATCATGAATCCCTTCAACCCGAACAATCCCAACCCGAACAATCCTAACTTTTTTTCGAGTCCCGCTTACACTCCAGCTATGGATCCTTCGTGGGGGAATCCACAATTTACGTTTTCGGGTTTCCAACAATCACCTAACGCCTTCTCCAAAATGTCCCAACTTCACTCAAATGCAACGTTTTCGGGTGCCCGCTCACGAGATCGAACGTCCCGGCGGAAGGGACAAAACAAAAAAAGAGGCGGCCGGAAAGCGCAAAGGGGCCGGCTCGAGTGGAGGTGGCGGCTCGGGTGGAGGTGGCGGGAAGGCGTCTTCGAAAATGGACGAGTTGATTTCCGAATTCCGTTCGTTTAAAGACTTTGAGGCCGAAAAATATAGTCACAAGAAAAACGTGTCGGCCGACTATGCTCGAGCGAAGGATTTTTGGATAATGAGGTTGGATCTCGACTCGGTTCCGGAGGATGAACGAGAGGTGTATCGGAGGATGAAGGAAGAGGTGAAGAAAAAATGGACGTCATAGGTTTTATTTTTTATTTTTAGGAAATGTAATTTTTTTTTAATTTTTTGGAAATGTTTTTTTTAGGAAATGTAATTTTTTTTATGTTATGAAATGACTTTATTTATGTTGTTTTATGTTGTATTTTTAAACTTTTATAAAGTTTTTATTAAGTTAATAAAAAACACTTAGAAAATTATAAAATATTGAGGTGGGGTAGCCCCATCCTCCACCCCCTTCAAAACTCAAAAGTAAAGGAGGCCAATCCTCCACGAGCCGGTGATGTGGCGTCTACGTGGCGGCCCATCCTCATGGGTATGGGCCTCACCATACCCTTTATCTTATTTAACTTATGAGAGTGTGATTTTGAGTTTGGCTTGTTTCAAGGTCTATATTTTAAACTTGATATGTACCTGTTTAAAGAATTTAAAGTTTCTCATTGGCTAGGGTTCGGTTTGTGCAAAGGTAACTTTACCACATTTTCAAAACACTTAAGGTAGTTTAGCATTTTAAAATGAGGGTGAAAGTACCCTCCGTCCTTCAACCTATATAATAAAGTCTGAGGGTAAGGAGTGGTTAATCACTTGAGAGTGGTAAACTTAAAAATCAATCAATCAGAGTGTGCCACGTCAATCAGTGAAAAGTGTTTAAACTATGTTGAAAAGTGTTGGCAATGGTTAGACAGTGAAGTGGTAAACTTAAAAAAAAAAAATGTGTGATTGGTTGAGATGGCATGGACCCCACCACACACACCCCCTCTCTCTCCTTCCTCCCTTCACCGCTTCGGCAACCCCTCACCGATTCATCAAAGTTTACCGTGCGGCAAAGGGGTCGGCGGCGGTGTTCTCGCGTTGCAAACACCCTTTGCCGCTCAACTTTGCCGACCACACCGGACGCCCTAAAGTTGTAACTCTCAAACACACTTTATCCCACATCGTTTGCCTCAATAAACATTGACAAAGAAAACCTTATAAATAGAGAAAACTAACTAAACAAGTTCCTTAACCACTTTGGGTTGTTTAGTTTTAATTATTTTTTGGTTCATAGGCCGGTTCAAAACTATACAAAACCGAAAATTTTGGTTCTGTTCATGGCTTAAAACCATATCGAGCCGCTTATGGACACCCTTAAAAACACCAACATGTGTTTTGTGCCGCATCACATAGGCACCACTCCCGTTTAGTTAAAGGTAAAAGTAGGAGGTTAAAATTGAAACTATAGGTGTATAAATACAAGAAGGAAGCAGAGTAATATTGTGGATCTATTCTTGTTCTTCTGTTTTATTACTATGACTCGGAGAATGAGCCAGAAAGAGGAACAAGGGTTTCTGAGGGGGTGGTTGCCGCCTCTCTTTGTCTGTGATTTCAATCATCTTCAACAACCCTCCGTTATGTATGTATGAGTGTGTTCTTTTTTTCCAGATTTTCTATGAAAATGTGTGTTTGTGTGTGTATTTAGAGAGATAAAGTTCACGTGATTCGAGTCATATATATGGAAACAATACTTGTTCCTGGATCCATTGCTGCTTATAATACTACTCATCTCTGAAACCAAAACCCTAATTACGTGGCTGTGATGATTTCACGTGATCCGAGTCAAAATCGGGTCAAGATTCGAGACATTCCGCAGCTTGGCGGGGCAGAATTGGAGGAGGGCAAGTACGCTTGCAACCTCTGTTGCAGCCATGGCGGTTTGATCCTCTTGTTCCCATCGTAAAACAGATCTGAGCCTCATTTTCTAAGAATCGGATTTCTAATTTGATTGGCTGTGTGTATTTTGATTTTTGTTTGATAAACGAATATCCGATTAGGTACCATTGTGGTGACATTTTTTCCGTGTCTTTAATATTTTTATTTATTTATTGGTGTTCTGGCAAAGTTTTTTGTTTTTTATAGCCCGAGTGTATTTTAGGGCTTGGGTTCGATACATGTCGGACCCCTCCTTGATGGTTATGGGGATTTACTGTCAGGAAGCCTTGTCGGGTGGTGACCTGGGAGGGGAGAACCTCTCCGCGATTGGGGGTACCGTGCAATTACCCTTTTGAATATTGATTCTAGTATTCAGTAACTCGTATTTTCTAATAGAGTAAACTGCCATTTTGGTCCCTGTGGTTTGGACACTTTTGCCATTTTAATCCAAATCTCAAACTTTTTACATCTGGGTCCCTGTGGTTTGCATTTTGTTGCCATTTTAGTCCAAAATCCAAAAACCCTCTATTTTGTCTGTTGAAAACTGATTATTTTGTCCTTTAGTGCAGGGGCATTTTGGTCATTTTTAAATACAATTCCATTTGTGCAACCAGCAGATCAAAACCCAGATGTTCGTCTTCATCATCGAAACTTCAGCGATTCATCATCCACCACCGCATCTCTGAACTAAAATCGCTGCTCTCTCTCTCTTCTCTGAACTACCACCACCACCACCACCCCCACCACCGCATAATCCCCACCACCACCATCCCACTGCCGCCAACACCACCATCCCCGTGAACTCTCTCTCTAAAACCTGCACACACACACTCTCTCTTTCTCTCTCCAAACACCCATCTCTCTCTTCTCTC
Organism: Helianthus tuberosus; assembly: GCA_030545235.1. Lineage (NCBI taxonomy): Eukaryota > Viridiplantae > Streptophyta > Magnoliopsida > Asterales > Asteraceae > Helianthus > Helianthus tuberosus. The sequence continues at coordinate 26,409 of JARYGA010003868.1, read as the reverse complement.
TCCTCTCTGTCGAACACCACCACCACCACCACAAACTGCCAGAGCCCACCCCAGCCCGACTCAGCTCGTTTACATCCCTAAATTGACTTGTATACACCGAATTCAACAAGTATGGAGCCTAATTCCTATTTTATCCAACAAAAATTCAATCAAAACACATCATATTAACCACAAACATTACCAGAAGAGCAGAATCAGTCGCCTGAAACTTCCCAAGCCGTCGCTTAAAAGGGTGGGAGTGGTGGCCAGAGAGAGAAGATGAAGGTGGGGTCGGATTTGGTGGTTATTCGGCGGCGATGGTGGTCACAGATGGCGGTGGTAGCCATGGTTGTGGTGGTGTTTGTTACAGAGTGAGAGAGAGAGATGATGTTGGGTTGCGGCGATGGTGGTCACAGTTTGCTCTCTGTGTCAAACCCTAGCTTCATCACCGCCAATGGCAGCAACCAACTCCAATCACAATCTAACAGATGCCGCCGTTAAAGACGAGAGTATTGAACTTTTAACTGATCGATTTAGGTCTCAGTTGCTGCTGATTTATTTGGGGTTTTATGTTGTTTATAGAGAGAGAAGAGAGAGATTCGGTTAGGGTTTTATTTGGGGATGATGATTTATTTGGGGAAGAAAATGTTAATTAAGAAAATGTTAAATGAAAAGCAAAATGACCAAAATGCCCCTGAACTAAAAGACAAAATAGGAGGTTGCAACAGTAAAAAAATGGGGTTTTTGAATTTTGGACTAAAATGTCAACAAAATGCAAACCACAGGGACCCAGATGTAAAAAGTTTGAGATTTGGACTAAAATGGCAAAAGTGCCCAAACCACAGGGACCAAAATGGCAGTTTACTCTTTCTAATAATATAAACTAGTTATAAAAACCGTCTCCGCAACTTCTTTTGTTATTACATGTGCTTTAAAATCACTATGAGTTCGTTGCACACGGAACCATTGACAATGATAAAAAGAAAATATAGAAAAAACACTAAAAAGTAACCGAAAGAAAAAAAAAACAACAAAAAAAGTTGTATGGTAATAATGTTGTTTGCATGAAACCCGTGGTTAGAGATGAGCAAATAGTACTGGGTACCGCCGTACCGGTAACAAATTTCCCCAAATAGAAAGATGATAAGAAGAGCAAACACTTGAGAAATACTACAAGGACCTGAATTGTAATTTACTCTCAAACACCATTACACGAATATGAATATGAATATTGCATTTCATCAAGCGTTTGCTGTTCAAAACAATATACACTAATTGCATTTCATACTCAAACATTAAGGTAGTATTTGTGTCGCAACCCCCGATCCCTGATTCCCGGGAACGGGCGGACGCGATCTCAGAGTTTCGGTGGTATCAGATTATTAATCTTGCAGCGGAATTTACATCAGGACCGTAGTTAGGAAATGTTTATCAGAGTAAAACCACCATATTTGATATTAATAATAACATGGGCAAAACCCAAGTTTCTTATTACAATTCATTTATAGGGACAGACCCTATTTTATTGAATTTAAAACATCGTTTATTATGTAACTTTTATAGCCACATTATCCCCAAGCCTTCAGTGCTCTCCAGCTGGCTTTCATTAATTGGCTGTTCACATTGTGTTACCTGTAACGCGTTTTAAAAACATTTGTCAGTCGGAAATACTGGTGAGTGAATCCCAGTTTAATCAAGAAACATTTTATCAATTAAAACAGTATTGAGAGCGATCACATTGTTTATTTCTACACAATTACTCATTCAGTATTTGCCACTCGACCGGATCTATGGCTATGGTCAAATTACCCATTGGCTAACTCGTCGTCCAATAGTAATGTATTGTCATTCCGACTTACTACTACTCGTAGTAATAAATTTTGTATACAAAACCCCATAATACCGGCAGTAATTGAAGAACTACAAAGACTCAATCACCGCTTAATCACATTGTAAACAATTAAGGTTTGGTAAAACATTCCAAAAAGGTTAACAAAAAGAGGATAAACTCACATTGTTGTCTTAGGCTTTTCGTAAGGGTTTCCTGGATATATAATCTATAATTTATACAAATGTACATTGGTTAGTATCATAACCCTTTGAAAATATTAATAATACCCTCCCCAAGACGGCATTCCAACAACTACGTCGGGCAGAACCACGACAGTTGTTACGGAACCCTAAATCAATCGGGCAGCGTAACTATTACGAAACTAGGGTTATAATACTTACAATGGAGCAGAACCTCGCTAATAAGGGGTATAGTACCCGACTATAATGCTTAATACTTTTAGAATTCGAGATTGAGAAGTGTGAATGAGCGACGGAAAACGAAAACTGATGCTATCTATTTATAGTTGTGATATTGAGTCATGTCGCGGCCCGCGTGAAAGACAAGGGTCACTTACGTGGCCCGCGTCAACATTGGTCAACGCTGTAGCTTAGCTGGGTCAGCTACTAGACTTGCCACGATGTTGACACGTGTCAGCACCGGATGCTTCCGCGTTTCATGATCTGTCGCGGCCCGCGTCAACTACACGTACACTCTTACGCGGCCCGCTTCAACTAAAGAAGTCAGCGAAGTCAATTCCAGCCTTGATACCGCCCGCGTAAAATGTTGAGATGGGTCTACGCGGCCCGCCTCAGCCTTATATTTCTTATTTTTAATTTATTTTATATGTTATAATCTATTTAGGGCTTGGTTTTCACATACAAGGTGTAATATAAAACATATTGAGACATTTTATAATATATTAGAGTGTCGGAAATATTATAAGGGTGTTGGTTTTACCGAGGGTTGTTACATTCTCCCCACCTTGTTTTAGAGCTCGTCCTCGAGATCTACTGAAACAAGTGCGGATATTTTCTTTTCATTTCAGATTCAAGCTCCCATGTATACTCAGGTCCTCTTTTGGAGTCCCACTTCACTTTAACTAGAACTAATCTCTTATGTTTGAGATTCTTGACTTTCCTGTCTTCAATTTGTAGAGGTCTTTCTACAAACTTGAGTTGTTCATTTACCTCTATATCCTTAAGAGGTACTATCAGTGATTCATCAGCTAAACACTTTTTGAGGTTTGATACATGAAACACATTATGTATTCCTGCCATTTCCTCTGGCAGTTGTAGCTGAAAGGCTACAGGTCCTATTCTTCTAATAATCTTAAAAGGTCCAATATATCTGGGACTTAGCTTTCCTCGTTTGATGAATCTTACCACTCCTTTCCAAGGAGAGACTTTCAATAATACTTTATCCCCTTCTTGAAATTCCAAGGGTTTGCATCGGTTATCAGCATAACTCTTTTGTCGATCGCGTGCTGCTTTCAGTCGTTCCTTGACTTGAATGATCTTGTCGGTTGTTTCTTGTACAATCTCAGGTCCAGATAGTTGCTTTTCCCCACTTTCTGCCCAACAGACTGGGGTTCGACACTTTCGTCCATAAAGTGCTTCAAATGGTGCAGCATTGATACTTGTGTGATAACTATTATTATAAGAGAATTCTATTAAGGGTAAGTGATCGTCCCAATTACCTCCGAAATCAATTACACAAGCTCTAAGCATGTCCTCCATTATCTGAATTGTCCTTTCGCTTTGTCCATCCGTTTGAGGATGATAAGTTGTGCTTAGTTTTAACTTGGTTCCCATTGCCTTTTGGATACTTGACCAAAAATGAGATGTAATGCGGCTATCCCTATCAGAAACAATGGATAAAGGAATACCATGTAAAGAAACAATTTCATTTACATACAATTTAGATAATTGTTCCATACTAATTGTTTCCTTCATTGGTAGAAAATGAGCTGACTTAGTTAGTCTATCTACAATCACCCAGATTGTATCATTTCCTTTTCTTGTTTTGGGTAATTTAGTAACAAAATCCATTGTTATCAATTCCCATTTCCAAACTGGCATTTCTAATTGCTGTAACAAACCTGAGGGTTTCTGATGTTCAACTTTAACTTGTGAACAGGTCAAACATTTAGAAACATAAACTGCTATGTCCTTTTTCATTCCTATCCACCAGAAATTTTTCCTTAAATCCTGGTACATTTTATCACTTCCTGGATGCATCGTATACTTAGATTTATGGGCTTCTTCTAATATACGATTACGTAAATTTCCTAATTTAGGTATCCACATTCTCTTTCCATGGAATCTCCATATTCCATATGTTCCTTGTTTAATTCTTTTAGCATACCTTTTAGCTTTTCAGTATCTTCCTTGATTACTGATTCTTGTGCTTCTCTTATCTGATCATTTAAATCTACTTGTAGATTTAATTTAAGAGAACATACCCTTGTTGGCTTTTCATGATACTTTCGGCTTAAAGCATCTGCCACTATATTTGCTTTTCCTTTATGATACTGAATATCACAATCATAATCACTAAGAAATTCCATCCAACGTCTTTGTCTCATATTCAACTCTTTCTGCTCAAAAACATACCTTAAACTTTTGTGATCAGTAAATATGGTAAACTTACTACCATAAAGGTAATGTCTCCAAATCTTAAGAGCAAAAATTATAGCTCCTAATTCTAGATCATGGGTTGAATAATTTTCTTCATGATTCATAAGTTGTCTAGATGCGTAAGTTATAACCTTTTGGCGTTGCATCAACACACATCCATAACCTAACTTAGAAGCATCACAATAAACTATGAAGTCTTCAGTTCCTTCTGGTAATGCTAGTATAGGTGTATGGGTTAATCTTTGCTTAAGGATTCTAAATGCTTCTTCTTGTTTTGTTCCCCATTCAAACTTAACAGATTTACAAGTTAACTTAGTTAAGGGAATAGCTATTCTAGAAAAATATTTAATAAATCTTTTGTAATAACCGGCTAATCCTAAGAAACTTCTAACCTCGGTTGGTGATTCAGGGGTTTTCCATTTAGTAATTGCCTCAATCTTTGTTGGATCTACATGAATTCCTTCATGATTGACTAAGTGTCCAAGGAATTGTACATTTTCTAACCAAAATTCGCACTTTGAAAACTTAGCATAAAGCTTTTCCTTTCTTAATAAACTTAAAAGTGCGTGCAAATGTCTTGCATGATCCTCTTTACTCTTAGAGTAAATTAGAATATCATCTATAAATACAATTATGAATTTATCCAAATATGGTTTACATATTCGGTTCATCATGTCCATAAATGCAGCTGGGGCATTGGTTAAACCAAATGGCATGACAGTAAATTCATAATGGCCATACCTCGTTCTAAATGCGGTCTTAGGAATGTCCTCTTCCTGTACCTTTAATTGATGATATCCTGACCTTAAATCGATTTTAGAGAAAAATCGGGCTCCTTGCAGTTGATCAAACAGATCATCGATTCTCGGTAATGGGTACCGATTCTTAATTGTGACTTTGTTTAATTCACGGTAGTCAATGCACATACGCATTGATCCGTCCTTCTTCTTAACAAATAATATCGGCGCTCCCCACGGCGACGAACTTGGTTGTATGAATCCTTTCTCTAATAATTCATCTAATTGTTTCTTCAATTCTTGCATTTCTGCAGGTGCCAAACGGTAAGGTGCTTTGGCAATCGGTGCTGTTCCTGGTATTAAATGGATTCTGAATTCAACTTCTCTATCAGGAGGTTGCCCTGGCAATTCTTCTGGAAATACGTCTGAAAACTGAGATACTACTGGAATATCTTTTAAATCCTTTCCTTTAGTGTTAGTGATTATAGAAATCAAATACACTATAGAACCTTTTCTCATACAACTTGCAGTTTTCATCACAGAAATGAATTTAGTAGACCTAAAAGGTTTATCTCCTTTAATTGTGATCTTTTTACCTTTTGGTGAATTTACTTGAATTAACTTTTGATCACATAAAATATTGGCTTTATTGGCTATTAACCAATCCATTCCTAAAACAACATCAAATACTACCAGATTCATGGGATATAGATTTGCTATAAATTTCTGATTTACAATCTCTATGCTTGCTCCCTGCAAGATTTCAGAAATCCTAACGGTTTCTCCATTAGCTGTCTCTACTAAGCATTCTTGTGGTAGTTTAGTTAATGACTGATTTAGAAATTTGAAAAACGATGTATTAATAAAACTTTGGTTTGCACCAGAGTCAAATAATACTTTAGCAAAAACATCATTAACTAAAAACGTACCAGCTATAACATCTGGAATCATTTTGGCCTCATCTGCAGTCAGAACAAATGCCCTAGCATTTTTAGTATTCTTGTTGTCTGGAGCTGGAGCTAATTTTGGGCAATTCAGCTTGATATGACCTTGTTCTTCGCAATTGTAACATACCCTGCTGTTAGCTTTCTTCCTGCAGTTTTCTTCCTTGTGTCCCGATATTTTGCAAAAGTTACAGTAGATGGAGCATCTTCCTGAATGCTTTCTTTTGCAAAACCTACAGTAGGGTGCAGAGGTAGAACCTATATTTTTCCCACGGTTAGAATTTCCAGAACGAAATTCTTGAGTCAATTTCTGGGTTAGGTTTCTCCTCTGATCCTCTTCTCGGGTACGGACTAACTCATCAGTCAAGGTATTGGCTAGTTCTACAGCTTCTTCTATGGTTTGAGGTCTAGCTGCCTTGACTACGTGTCTTATCTCTCCAATTAATCCCCAAATATAACGGGAGATTAACACTGGTTCTGGTGAAGCAAGATTTGGCACTATCCTAGCATATTCGAAGAATAATTTAGTGTACCCCTTGCTATCCACACCAGTCATCCTAACATTTAAGAATTTGTTTGCTATCTGTTCTTTTTCATTGGGTGGGCATAATTTTCTTTCTACCTTGTCCTTAAACTCTTCTCATTCCATATTATAGGTTTTATCACTTCCTTTTGTTTGGAGGATAGTGTTCCACCATTCTAGTGCTGCATTTTTAAACAGATTAGAAGCAAACAATATCTTATCTTCTTCAGCACACTTACTTATCCTTAAGACTGCCTCAGTCTTTTCTATCCAGCGTAAGGTTGCAATGGCCCCTTCATTGCCCGAGAATTCCATTGGTTTACAAGACCAGAATTCTTTATAAGAACAACCATAAGGCATGGTTCTTCTCTTTTTGGGAATAGGCATAAGAAGTACAGGTCCATTGTTCACGCTGTTTTCTGGTTCACTTGGTCGCTTACTGCTATGCTTACTTTTATTATCAGCATCTTTAACAGTTTGGAGAATAAATGGCATTGCATCTATAATTCCCTGTGCTACTATGTGTTGGATAGCACTACTATCCACTTGGTTTCCACTGTTATTGATACTCGGATTATCATTAACCATGTTAATGTTACTCTGGTTATCGTTATTCAGATTCCCTTGATTTTCTTCGTCGGCCATCTGAATTTTTAAACATTTATCCCATATTAATATCACAATTAATATTTTAATGTAGTTAATCACATAACACACAATCTAGCCAAAAACGTAGATCATTGCTACTATACTATTTTCATATACTTATGCGTCTATTACACACTAGTACAGAAATAAAGATTACAATACCAACAGAAATAAAATAGTAATATGCATCCGTACACACATATTTTATTTTATTTTATTTTATTATATTATTACTACTGCTTCCTCCATTCTAACATTCATGGATATGGATTTATCCAAAAATCCATATTGCGCTCATCGTATTTCCATACGAGACGCTCTCCAACCTGGCGCATCCTCTCACTGCTTTCTAAAATTTCCTCCCCAAAAGTCCTAAGTTCTTGGACGTTTTCTGCACTCATTGGGGGTGCAGGTTCTAGGACTGGGTTTGGAATCTGGGGTGCGGTTTCCTGATATGGGGGTGACAGTTCCTGAAATTGGTAAGGATCCTCCAAAATTTCCCTAATATATTCATCTTGGTAATAGGGATCTAAAGGGTCCATACCTGGGTAGGCTTCTATGTTCTGTATGGGTGGATATTCCTGGATAGGGTAACGTTGCACAAAGTCCCTATTGTTGTCCCACCAGGGGTCGTAATTTGGGTCTAAGGGGTTTAGCACAGGTACCCTAGGGATTTCTTCTGGGTTAAAGTCCACCTGATTTTCCGGGTTTTCTATTTCCATGGGTTGTTCTGGGTTTTGTGGTTGTGGGGCTACTAATTGTTCCAGACTTGGGTTAGCAGCAGTTGTAGCTAGGATATGGAAATTAGCTAGGCTTCTATTCAGCATATCTTGCGTATGAGCATCTGTCTCTCTCTTAATAGCTGCTAAGGCCCTTTGCTGTTGCAATTTTCGCATTCTCTTCCTACGAGCAAAAGCTTCTTTACTGAACCATCCTCGTTTCTTAGTAGGAAATGGTTCCTCCGACTTAGCTCTAAAGGAAAATATCCCGTCTTCCTGATCAGCAGTATACCCAGAGAGGGCAGGCTGTGATGATGTACCTTCACTCCTAGGTGAATCAGATAACTGACGATTCATATCTGATGGTTCTTGATCACTCATACTGTAAACTAACAGATAGTCGATTAACACATAACAAATAAATACAGTTATGCATATACTTTCATAATTTATTTCCTAACAAAATTTAAAATTTAAGTGTCAGCAGAACACTTCTTTGGCTCAGACCAGTGGCTAGGCTCTGATACCACCTTCTGTCGCAACCCCCGATCCCTGATTCCCGGGAACGGGCAGACGCGATCTCAGAGTTTCGGTGGTATCAGATTATTTAATCTTGCAGCGGAATTTACATCAGGACCGTAGTTAGGAAATGTTTATCAGAGTAAAACCACCATATTTGATATTAATAATAACATGGGCAAAACCCAAGTTTCTTATTACAATTCATTTATAGGGACAGACCCTATTTTATTGAATTTAAAACATCGTTTATTAGGTAACTTTTATAGCCACATTATCCCCAAGCCTTCAGTGCTCTCCAGTTGGCTTTCATTAATTGGCTGTTCACATTTTGTTACCTGTAACGCGTTTTAAAAACATTTGTCAGTCGGAAATACTGGTGAGTGAATCCCAGTTTAATCAAGAAACATTTTATCAATTAAAACAGTATTGAGAGCGATCACATTGTTTATTTCTACACAATTACTCATTCAGTATTTGCCACTCGATCGGATCTATGGCTATGGTCAAATTACCCATTGGCTAACTTGTCGTCCAATGGTAATGTACTGTCATTCCGACTTACTACTACTCGTAGTAATAAATTTTGTATACAAAACCCCATAATACCGGCAGTAATTGAAGAACTACAAAGACTCAATCACCGCTTAATCACATTGTAAACAATTAAGGTTTTGTAAAACATTCCAAAAAGGTTAACAAAAAGAGGATAAACTCACATTGCTGTCTTAGGCTTTTCGTAAGGGTTTCCTGGATATAATCTATGATTTATACATATGTACATTGGTTAGTATCATAACCCATTGAAAATATTAATAATACTCTCCCCAAGACGGCATTCCAACAACTATGTCGGGCAGAACCACGACAGTTGTTACGGAACCCTAAATCAATCGGGCAGCGTAACTATTACGAAACTGGGGTTATAATACTTACAATGGAGCAGAACCTCGTTAATAAGGGGTATAGTACCCGACTATAATGCTTAATACTTTCAGAATTCGAGATTGAGAAGTGTGAATGAGCGTCGGAAAACGAAAACTGATGCTATCTATTTATAGTTGTGATATTGAGTCATGTCGCGGCCCGCGTGAAAGACAAGGGTCACTTACGTGGCCCGCGTCAACATTGGTCAACGCTGTAGCTTAGCTGGGTCAGCTACTAGACTTGCCACGATGTTGACACGTGTCAGCACCGGATGCTTCCGCGTTTCATGATCTGTCGCGGCCCGCGTCAACTACACGTACACTCTTACGCGGCCCGCTTCAACTAAAGAAGTCAGCGAAGTCAATTCCAGCCTTGATACCGCCTACGTAAAATGTTGAGATGGGTCTACGCGGCCCGCCTCAGCCCTGTATTTCTTATTTTTAATTTATTTTATATGTTATAATCTATTTAGGGCTTGGTTTTCACATACAAGGTGTAATATAAAACATATTGAGACATTTTATAATATATTAGAGTGTCGGAAATATTATAAGGGTGTTGGTTTTACCGAGGGTTGTTACAATTTATTTCGTGGAATGTAATGAAATCGGGAGTGGAAATGGATGGGAACAAATGTACACAAGAGGCTGTGATGATGAAGAAGTTGAATAATCAGTCTGAGTGGATAGGAACAAAGTTTGAGATTATCCCTTGGCAGGGCAATCAATTCAGATGGTTATGTGAAAGATTCTTTCGCATTGCAATAGATTCGATTTGCAGCCATGGCGGATTTATCCTTCTTTGTTCCACTATTTACGGATCTGAGCCTCATGTATCTAATCGTTTCCTCCGATTTTGTTTCTGTTTGATCTTTAAGTGGTGATTTTGACACAGCATGCTATTTATATACAACTTGAAATTAAAGAACAGAACAACACTAGCAGCGAAACTTTGTTGCTGAAGACAAATGGTGTGTAAATGAATTAAGGTGAGGCTGCACTCAGCTCGTTTAATTTATGAGAGTGCGAGCTTGAGCTCTGCTTGTTTCTAGGTCTATATCTAAAACATGATTTTTTACTTGTTAAAAAAGTCTTAAGACAAACCGAACATGTAACAACCCACGTCTTTGAAGTCAAAGTACAAGTCAAAGTCAAAGTCCAAGGAAGAAAAGATTGCTAAATGCGATCTGTCACTCCTTGCTTAATTATTGATTATACTCCTTGACTTGTAATCGATTTCTTTAATTTGTGTACTTTAGTTGTATTATGTGGAGTATTCATAATAATCGCAGTTTAATCGCTATTAAATCGCTAACCTATTTATCGCTAATTGCATCACTATCGCGTCGCAACTTGAATCGCAAGTTCTGAATATTGTTTTACGTGTGTGGGCTATTTATGTGTTACTTGTGCATGCTTACTATACGTTTGTGGTGTTTATTCGAAAACGCAATCGCAACTCTATCGCAACGCAATCTCACCATAAACGCTAAACGCAAGGTTATTTATGATGTTGTATATTAGTTATGTTATTTGTGTGACTATTATCTAAACCTATCGCATCGCTTAATCGACACTTGCTTAAACGCATCACAACGCTCAACGCACGAAACGAAAAGCCGGAAACCAACTCGCTAGAGCCTTTCGATCGAATGGTCATCCGTCCGGATGACCATCCGATCGGATGGCCATCCGATCGGATGGCCATCCGATCGGATTGCCCTCGGATCGCACCTTTGCACCGCCTTTCCTCTCCTTTCACCTATAAATAGCACCTGTCATGTCACACCCCCAAAATCCACTTGCGGAATGCTACCGCTTGGAGGCGTGACTGACCAGGATCCAGCCACCAATCATATTGAACAAGCATATAAGTAGTTATAATAATCCAACCAATACAATTGGTGTTCAACAAAACATAGTTTAAGTTGCAAGCGGAAGCATAAGTCTTAAAACCAAAACATAAGTTTAATTGTTTCAAAGTTTAACATGGCACACAGTCGTCCATGTCCCACAACGACTCTCTTCCATGCAAGCTCCAGCTAAGCACCTATTGACCTGCAAAGCATGTAGTAACGAGTCAACAACAAGTTGAGTGAGTTCACGGTTGGGTGTTCGTTTTAAGTTGTTTCGAAAACAGTTTCCTTTATCTGGCAATCCTGCCGTGGGGGTTACCCCATAGTTAAAAACGTGACTTGTTTATTCCCGGTTATTCTGGCAATCCGGCCGTGGGGGCTACCCCGTGTTAGTTATCTGGCATTTCGGCCGTGGGGGCTACCCCATGTATACACTAGACTCGTTACCATATCGACTGCTGACTGTAGTCATGTTTATGTGCCCTGAAACTGTCAATGTCTATCATCATTGACGTGCCCCAGATCCATTAGTTCACGCCCGTCCTCTGCGGCACGGTGTGAGGTTTGTCAGACCTAAATAGCGCTATCTAACTAATGACCCGCTCGCCATTGGCCCGGCGATTAAGTCGATATAAAAAGGAGGGACTTCGTGATAGAGTTTTGGTCTAGTACGAGTTATCTGTCCGTGAGGACGAGGAACTACATTCCTGAACCATTGCTGTCCTACCCAAGGAGGACGAGGAACCCATGTTCCTTAACCCCAATTCCCGACCCCTGGGAATCCCATGCTTTGTAGAGGGTGTGAACTCACCTTGGTTTGCTCGGCAGATACACAGAAAGGTCAATCAAGCAATATTGTGGTCACTCACGTCCTATCATAGTTGTATCATGCAAATCAGGTTCGTAGTTAAGTAGTACACGTATGTTTCTAGCACATTGCATTCAAGTATCATTCATGGTAGTCCATCCACATTCACATTCAACAGTAACACATAAGGTCTATGCATTAGGCCCAAAAGTCCGGCCCAATCACCTAAGCCCGTAATCATGCAAGTCCAATTCAGCGTGCACAAGTGTCTGGTCTCGAGTCGAGACTGTACGGTCTCTACTCGAGACTGTGCGGTCTCGAGTTGTAGTCCACAAGGTTTCGAGTCGCAACTAAGGTGATCTCGGGTCATGCATGTGTTGGTCTCGAGTCGCAACAGGACTCGCAAACATGGTCTCGAGTCAAGAAGTTTGGGTGTTGATCAAGTATGGTTCCGAGTCGAGACTAGGGGTTCTCGACTCGCAACCTGAGTCGCAACTGCAGTCTCGAGCTATCATGCTCCCGGTCTCGAGTCGAGACTGAAGTTCTCGGCTGGACATCTGCTGATTTCCTGACATATGTACTAACCAATAACATTCCGATTTCATGAAGCTATATACTATCCAACCACAATTTACAAACATGTTTCCTTGTCTATTGCTTACCAAAAACGGATCAAACATATCAATATTCAAATATTCAAGGCATCTTCAAGTTGTTCTTCATATATATTCAAGTCATGTTCATGTTAATTATTTAAACTTGTTCATCATATTTCCGGTTTCTAGCCTTAATCACAAACATAATCATGAATAACAAATCAACACACTTGAACATACTCATCTAATGATTTCAAATCATCACATAACATCTCAAAATCAACTCTACACTAATCCGATTAACATGATGCTATCTATACACCTATGCAAGTCGGTTTCATGAACATTCACATTTAATGGTTTGAATCACATTTAGACACAAGATATCATGAGCTCATTGTGCAATATATCCGAAACATGTTAGCCGATTATCAACAACATGCACATCCGATTCACAAAAACCTTATCACGCATACAACTACACTAGTTAAATCATATCATTCATACTCTTATTTAACAACAATCAAACATCATAAAGACACTAACCGGTTGATGGGTTTCAAAGGTGAGAATGAAGCTTCCAAGTGGGTGTGTACGAGTTGATCCGAGAGTCCTTGTGGTTGCCGGTTTGATCCGAGAGTAAAGAAGGGGAAAGGTGGTGCTTGATTCTCTAGGGTTTAAGGTTTGTAGGAGAGGGTGTGTGTGAGAGTGAGTATGTTGTCCAAAGAAATGGCAAACATGGCTATCACTAAGGTTTATATACTTGTTCCACATGGTGCACCCTAATGGGTTTCGGATGAGGTGCACGGCCCAACCGGCCCACATGTTGCACTGTTCACTCGAGACCACATGGTCTCGAGTCGGGTTCTTGGTTCTCGGCTCACTTAAGCATATACACCTACTATACACATAAGCATACATATAACATAACACATAATCACATAAAAGGTTCACTTATCATTAATCACACAAGTCAACTAGTCACACGTTTAAGCATGTTACATCGGGATACAAGAAGGGTTCTAAATTTCGGGTTGTCACATCATCCCCAAGTTGAAAGAAATTTCGTCCCGAAATTTGGTAAGCACTCACTGAGGAAGCTAGTTAAGTTGTATGGTTTTCCCGGTTTTCCTGGGGTGTCACATCCACCCCCCGTTGATCTGGAATTTCGTCCCGAAATTCCGTAGCTTCAGCCTCAGTAGTGGGTGTACTGTTTGCGAACAGTTGGGGATACTTTTGTTTCATCTGATCTTCGCGCTCCCAGGTGAACTCTGGGCCGCGACGTGAGTTCCAACGAACTCGAACGAGAGGTATTCTAGTGCTCTTGAGGACCTTAACATCCCGGTCCGTGATTTCGACTGGTTCCTCAACGAATCGTAACTGCTCGTCGATAGTGAGTTCCTTCAGGGGAACTACGTGGGTCTCATCTGACAGAAACTTCTTCAGATTTGACACGTGAAAAACGTTGTGAACTGCACCAAGTTCTGCTGGTAAGTTCAACCTGTAGGCCACCCTGCCTATTTTCTCGATGATTTCGAAAGGTCCAACGTATCGTGGGTTAAGTTTGCCGCGTTTACCAAAACGAACCACACCCTTCCAGGGTGAAACTTTGAGTAGTACCTGCTCCCCAACCTGCAGCTCTAGTGGTTTCCTGTCCTTATCGGCGTAGACTTTCTGACGGTCACGAGCTGCCGCCATGCGTTTTCGTATTTGAGCGATTTGTTCGGTTGTGTCTACCACATGTTCTGGACCACTGATCTGACTATCCCCCACCTCTGCCCAACAAAGAGGTGACCGGCATTTACGTCCGTACAATGCCTCAAACGGAGCAGCTTTAATGCTGGTGTGGTAGCTGTTATTATATGAGAATTCCACGAGTGGCAGGTGCTTTTCCCAGCTGTTGCCAAAGTCGATTACACATGCACGAATCATGTCTTCTAAGGTTTGAATAGTGCGCTCGGACTGCCCGTCCGTCTGAGGGTGATATGCTGTGCTCATGTCTAATCGTGAGCCAAAGGATTTGTGCATCGCTTGCCACAGCTCTGAAGTAAAGCGTGCATCTCGATCGGAGATAATAGAGGTGGGCACCCCGTGCCTCGAAACAACTTCCTTAAGGTATATTTCTGCAAGAGTGGAGAACTTATCCGTCTCCTTGATAGCCAAGAAGTGTGCAGATTTTGTGAGTCGATCCACGATCACCAAAATAGTATCGTTTCCGCGCTGGGACCTAGGTAGGCCAGTAACGAAATCCATGGAAATTTGTTCCCATTTCCATTGAGGTATCTCTGGTTGTTGGAGTAGGCCTAAGGGTTTCTGGTATTCAGAGTTGACTCTCGCAAACGTCAGACACTTGCTGACGTAAGTTGCTATGTGGGCCTTCATGCTAGGCCACCAGTACGTAGTTTTGATATCATGATACATCTTATCTGATCCAGGGTGTACTGAGTAGCGAGACTTGTGTGCATCATCCATCACAAGCTCTCGTAGGTTTCCATAGAGTGGGACCCAAACGCGTCCCGTTACGTAGTAAGCACCATCTTCCTTCTGTTCTAAGCGTTGCCTTGATCCTCGTAGGGCTTCAGCCCTGACATTTTCTGGTTTCAGTGCTTCTATCTGAGCGTCTCGTATTTGGGAAGGAAGACTAGAATGGATCGTGAGTTGTAAAGCTCGTACGCGCTTAGGCGCAGTGTCCTTTCGACTAAGGGCGTCAGCCACAACATTGGCCTTGCTCGGGTGATACCTGATTGAGCACTCGTAGTCATTCAGTAGCTCTACCCATCGTCGTTGTCGCATGTTCAGTTCCTTCTGCTTGAAGATATGCTCGAGGCTCCTGTGGTCGGTGTAGATGGCGCACTTGGTACCGTACAGGTAATGCCGCCATAACTTAAGTGCAAAAACAACAGCTCCCAGCTCTAAGTCGTGCGTAGTGTAGTTTCTTTCATGAACTTTGAGTTGGCGTGAGGCGTAGGCGATAACCTTATCTCGTTGCATCAATACACAACCAAGACCTTGAATTGATGCGTCGCAGTAGACCACAAAGTCGTCTGTGCCCTCCGGCAAGGAAAGGATAGGTGCGCTGCAAAGTCTATCCTTTAAGTGCTGAAATGCTAACTCCTGTGCATTTCCCCAGCGATAAACAACGCCTTTCTGCGTTAGCGAGGTGAGAGGCTGTGCGACCTTAGAAAAATCCTTTATGAATCGCCTGTAGTAACCTGCCAAACCCAAGAATTGGCGAATTTCCTTTGGTGTACGAGGTGCAGGCCAGTTCTTAATCGAGTCTACCTTGGATGGATCAACGTGAATCCCATCCTTGTTTACCACGTGGCCTAGGAAATGGACTTCTCGAAGCCAGAAGTCGCATTTCGAGAACTTTGCGTAAAGCTGTTCGGTTCGAAGGAGTTCCAGGATAAGCCGTAGATGATGCTCGTGTTCCTCCTGACTCTTAGAATAGATCAGGATGTCGTCGATGAAGACTATAACGAACTTGTCCAGATAAGGCTTGCACACTCGGTTCATTAAGTCCATGAAAACTGCTGGTGCGTTTGTCAGCCCAAAAGGCATGACCAAAAACACATAGTGCCCATAACGCGTTCTAAAAGCCGTTTTGGAGACGTCCTCTTCCCGGACTCTCAGCTGGTGATAACCCGATCTCAAATCAATCTTTGAATAGTAGCTCGACCCTTGCAGCTGGTCGAACAAGTCGTCAATACGCGGTAGAGGATAACGATTCTTCACCGTCACCTTGTTGAGTTCCCGGTAGTCGATGCACATTCTGAAGGTACCGTCTTTCTTTTTCACAAATAGTACTGGAGCTCCCCAGGGTGATGAGCTTGGACGAATAAAACCTTTATCCAAGAGTTCTTGTAGTTGCGTAGAGAGTTCTTCCAACTCTGATGGAGCCAAACGATAAGGTGCACGAGCTATAGGCACAGCTCCAGGAGCTAGTTCAATCTGAAACTCGACTTGGCGATGAGGCGGAAGACCAGGTAATTCCTCAGGGAATACCTCCGGATAGTCGCGTACAACTGGAAAATCTTCTATCTTCTTCTCTTTCTCCGAGGTGTCAGTAACGAGAGCCAAAATGGCAGTGTGGCCCTTTCGCAAGCACTTCTGGGCCTTAAGGAGAGAGATGACGTTCTCAACGGCACTCCTCTTGTCGCCACGAATCATGAGAGGTTCATCACCGGAACCCGGAATACGAACAATCTTCTCGTTGCAAAGAATCTCTGCTCGGTGTTGGGATAACCAATCCATCCCAATGACAACGTCGAAACTACCCAAGACAATAGGAATGAGGTCGATAGAGAAGGTCTGGTCAGCAAGAACGAGTTTACAACCCTTGACTACGTGTGTGGCTTCTAAACTCTTACCGTTTGCTAGCTCTACAGTGTGCTTGTTGTTCAAAGGTGTTGGAATACGCTTAAGCATTCGACTAACTTCTAGTGACATGTAGCTAGTATCGGCACCCGAATCAAATAATACTGAAACATAAAAGTCGTCGAGAAGGAACTTACCCGCCACAACATTGGGGTCGTTCCTTGCTTCACCTTGGCCGATTACGAACGCTCGCCCCCTGGCGCCATTGTTGTTGTTGTTCCCATTGTTACCATTCCCCTGATTGTTGTTATTGTTGTTGTTGTTCTGGTTCCTGTTCCTGTTCAGTTGGGGACAATCTCTCTTGAAGTGGCCCTCAGCTCCACACTGAAAGCACCCTTTGTTATCACCCTGTTGCGGTTGTTGGAGCTGGTTCTGTTGAGCTTGCTGGCGATTCTGATTGGCACAGTATAAGCTCCTGCAATCCTTTGCAGCGTGACCAGGCTTGTTGCACCGATGACAGTTGCCCCTGGTGCATGGCCCGCTGTGGTGCAGGCTGCAGCGATTGCATTTGGGGTGATTCCCTTTGTACCCGCCATGACTTTGACCACCGGATGATTGCTGACTAGGACTCTTGTAGTCATCAGTCTTTCTCTGCTGAGACTGGGACTGAACAGAAGTCGAACCCTTACTTGAAGTTCCATCCCATTTCCGTTTGTTGTCACTAGAGGTACCAGAAGTAGTTGCAGCACCTATGCGCTTTGGTAACTTCTTCTGCTCCACCGCCTGATCAGTGAGACGGTGAGCCAACTGAACAACTTGTTGGATGGTGGCGAGGTTCGCTGAAGTCACATGGCTTTGGATCTCTGGCACCAAGCCCTTGAGAAAGAGTTCAATACGCTTAAATGGAGGGTCCACCATAGTAGGACACAGCAAGGCAAGTTCATTCGACCTCTTGGTATACGCCTCAATTTCTGACCCCGTCATCTTGAGGTTGAAGAACTCGACTTCCAGCTTATGAATGTCATCACGACTGCAGTATTCTTCCTTGATCATTTCCTTAAAAGTTTCCCATGGGGTGGCGTTGGCAGCAACCAATCCCAGCATTTGAACCTGAGCATTCCACCATGTGAGGGCTAAACCCTCGAGAGTACCGGTAGCATACTTCACCCTGCGCGCCTCAGGGCATTCACACATTTCGAACACAGATTCTAGTTTCTCAAACCAGTGGAGGAGACCTACTGCTCCTTCAGTGCCGCTAAACGTAGTTGGTCGGCAGTCCATGAAGGTCTTAAAAGTGCACACGGGTGGCTGAACATGTTGACCTATTGTGGGTGAAGGAAAAGACAGAGTTTAACACAAAGGTTGGTTCACGAGAGTAGGATTCTAAAGATCCTAGAATGAGTTCGGATTGCAGGATATACCTCCTGCGTGTGCAGCTGCAAGTGCTGCGGCAACTCGTTCGTTGATTAGAGCCGTCAACTGGGCTTGTGTCAGGTTAACGCGTCCAGACATGATCTTCATATTAAGAGGAACGTGAGTGAGAGGGGTTCGCGAAAATGCGATGACAGAAGTGGGTAAGTACACACGTGCTCAAGCAACAGTAGTTATACTAACCAAGCATACCATAAGCAATGTACTATGTAACTAACAAGTAGGCAATATGTACACAGATCATATCATCTAGGATGTCGAGCCTTGCATGTGGAGTGGAGCGTCGTTGTGGATCGTAGAGCACTGTACAGGTTATAGTCTGGTTTTAACAAAAACGTTTCTCCTTTATTAAAACCAAGTTCTCTATAACCAATGGCTCTGATACCAATCTGTCACACCCCCAAAATCCACCTGCGGAATGCTACCGCTTGGAGGCGTGACTGACCAGGATCCAGCCACCAATCATATTGAACAAGCATATAAGTAGTTATAATAATCCAACCAATACAATTGGTGTTCAACAAAACATAGTTTAAGTTGCAAGCGGAAGCATAAGTCTTAAAACCAAAACATAAGTTTAATTGTTTCAAAGTTTAACATGGCACACAGTCGTCCATGTCCCACAACGACTCTCTTCCATGCAAGCTCCAGCTAAGCACCTATTGACCTGCAAAGCATGTAGTAACGAGTCAACAACAAGTTGAGTGAGTTCACGGTTGGGTGTTCGTTTTAAGTTGTTTCGAAAACAGTTTCCTTTATCTGGCAATCCTGCCATGGGGGTTACCCCATAGTTAAAAACGTGACTTGTTTATTCCTGGTTATTCTGGCAATCCGGCCGTGGGGGCTACCCCGTGTTAGTTATCTGGCATTTCGGCCGTGGGGGCTACCCCATGTATACACTAGACTCGTTACCATATCGACTGCTGACTGTAGTCATGTTTATGTGCCCTGAAACTGTCAATGTCTATCATCATTGACGTGCCCCAGATCCATTAGTTCACGCCCGTCCTCTGCGTCACGGTGTGAGGTTTGTCAGACCTAAATAGCGCTATCTAACTAATGACCCGCTCGCCATTGGCCCGGCGATTAAGTCGATATAAAAAGGAGGGACTTCGTGATAGAGTTTTGGTCTAGTACGAGTTATCTGTCCGTGAGGACGAGGAACTACATTCCTGAACCATTGCTGTCCTACCCAAGGAGGATGCGGAACCCATGTTCCTTAACCCCAATTCCCAACCCCTGGGAATCCCATGCTTTATAGAGGGTGTGAACTCACCTTGGTTTGCTCGGCAGATACACAGAAAGGTCAATCAAGCAATATTGTGGTCACTCACGTCCTATCATAGTTGTATCATGCAAATCAGGTTCGTAGTTAAGTAGTACACGTATGTTTCTAGCACATTGCATTCAAGTATCATTCATGGTAGTCCATCCACATTCACATTCAACAGTAACACATAAGGTCTATGCATTAGGCCCAAAAGTCCGGCCCAATCACCTAAGCCCGTAATCATGCAAGTCCAATTAAGCGTGCACAAGTGTCTGGTCTCGAGTCGAGACTGTACGGTCTCTACTCGAGACTGTGCGGTCTCGATTTGTAGTCCACAAGGTTTTGAGTCGCAACTAAGGTGATCTCGGGTCATGCATGTGTTGGTCTCGAGTCGCAACAGGACTCGCAAACATGGTCTCGAGTCAAGATGTTTGGGTGTTGATCAAGTATGGTTCCGAGTCGAGACTAGGGGTTCTCGACTCGCAACCTGAGTCGCAACTGCAGTCTCGAGCTATCATGCTCCCGGTCTCGAGTCGAGACTGAAGTTCTCGGCTGGACATCTGCTGATTTCCTGACATATGTACTAACCAATAATATTCCGATTTCATGAAGCTATGTACTATCCAACCACAATTTACAAACATGTTTCCTTGTCTATTGCTTACCAAAAACGGATCAAACATATCAATATTCAAATATTCAAGGCATCTTCAAGTTGTTCTTCATATATATTCAAGTCATGTTCATGTTAATTATTTAAACTTGTTCGTCATATTTCCGGTTTCTAGCCTTAATCACAAACATAATCATGAATAACAAATCAACACACTTGAACATACTCATCTAATGATTTCAAATCATCACATAACATCTCAAAATCAACTCTACACTAATCCGATTAACATGATGCTATCTATACACCTATGCAAGTCGGTTTCATGAACATTCACATTTAATGGTTTGAATCATGTTAGTGCACTACGTCTATTGACTTCGTCTTGTATCATGTAATAGGATAGGATTATCAGTGCACGAGGTTCGAGATATTGAGAAAAGAGGTTTAAGTGAAGATTTCGCTTGAAACTGTTCAAGCGAAATCATCCACAACTGATTTCGCTTCAAGCCTTCAAGCGAAATCATTCACATCAGATTTCACTTCAAGCTTTCAAGCGAAATCTTAACCTCTATATATAGGGCACTTGTCATTTTACTTGGTACGCGACTTCTGAAAGTGTAACGAAGTGCTGCCAGTTTTCTGTCAGGTTGTAATCAGTGTTAAAAGCAATATAATTGACAGATTAAAGATTAACAAGCTGTGTTCATGTCTAGTTCTCTGATTCCGCCTTTGAACTGGACTTAAACTCTTCTGATCGACTCAATCGGGTCATACAACGATCCAACAAGTGGTATCAGAGCTCAGGAAGAAGAGTTTAGCTTGATATCATCTACTTTCTGAATTCTACACCTTCTTTTTCAATCTGGATGAGATTTCACGGTCAAAATGGTCTGAGTTTTTCACCGAATATGTAAAACAGTATTCTAACAAAGCCTTGAAATTTTGAGACCGAAATTCAAAGTAAAAATGACAAAAATTGGACAGAAACTAGATTTCGCTTAAGAGAGTTCGTGGATTTAATTGATTTCGCTTCAAAATCAGACTGTTTGGAGTGTTTCGCTTGAACATCTGAAGCGAAATAGTGTTGTGATTTTGGTTTTTGCTTGAAGTTTGAGTTCAGGTTGAAGCGAAATAGATTCTTGGGATTTCGCTTGAAGTCATATTAGTAGATTTCGCTTCAAGTCTATCAACAGTTGATTTCGCTTCAAGTTATCAATAGTTGATTTCGCTTCAGCTGGTTAAACAAAGTTGATTTCGCTTGAAGAATCAACTTGTGTTTCCGATTGAGATTTCCTAGTTCGATTGAAAAGTGAAATTTCGTGTCGAGATTATTTCACGTCAACAGGGTATCAATCTATTTCAGGATATTATTGTGTATACTGATTGTTTGTTTGATTGTTTGTTTGCAGGTGATTTACACGGCACAAATATCAAGAATTCAAAATGTTTGATGAACTGGAAAACACTAAATTTGAAAGAATGAACAATTGGAATTGTTGTTCTTCTTCTGAGAAAAAGGAGATTTTAGTTGAAAGATTTGAATATTTCATGTGTCGAAAGGATGAAACATTGGATGAGTTGGAAATACGGTTTAAAAATTTAATGGACAGTTTGAGAAACAAGGATATTAGAATATCAAATTATGAACAGATATCGAAATTGGCAAATGCATTACCTGCTAAATGGGATAAATTTTTGGCTGAGTTAAAAAGGGAAGATTTTTTTCAAGAACTTTATCCAAAACAGTTCTTTAACGAGGTTAATGGAGAGTTTCGTAATGAAAATAGGAAAAAGAAGGAAATTTTGACCGAAATGGAAAAGAATTTACAAAAATTGGAATTGGATGTTATTACTGAAATTGATAATAGAATTCATATGTGTCTTGCAACAAAGAGTATTTTAAAATATGATATTAAAAGGAAATGTTATATTGATGAAAGTATGAATCCTTTTGATTTCGTTAAACTCTTTTGTGCAGGAACATATAAGATGGAAACAAAGGATATTCCAAAGAACGAAGAATCTTTGATGTTTGGATCTTCAAGTTCAGAATCAGTGTGCTCTAAATGTGACAACTTTAAGGCTGAAAATGACAAACTTTTGAAGGATGCAGAAAGTTTGACATCAGAAGTCGAGAAGTTGAGAGATGAAAAGCAAACTGATGATAACCAGATTCTTATGTTGCAGGGAATTTGTGAAAATTTGAAGTCTGAAAATGTCAAACTGCTTAGTGATTTGAACAGTTTGACATCAGAAAACAAGATTTTGAAAGAAAAAGAAAAAGAGTTTGAAAATGAAAAATTAAAATTTGAAAATGATTTCAAAAGTCAGTTAAAGATTTTAGAAGATGAGAGAGATGTTTTTGGTAAAGATAATCTTGAAAAACAAATGGAAATTAATTCTCATCTTGCTAAAATCATTCAGCTTGAAAAAGAAGCTGAAAAAGCTCGGAAGAAAATCAAAGAGCTTGAAGTGAAATTGAAAGGTTTTGTGACTTCTACATCACATGTTTGTTCAAAACCAATCAATTTCAACATTGAAAATGTAAAAGTTGAAGATTGTGATGAGATATCTGATGATGAAAAAGAAAAGAAAAGAAAAATATCTTTAGATTTACAAGAAAAATTTCAAAATAATGTTTTGCAATCTACTGAAACAGGTGAATGTTCGAAACAAAAACCTGTTAAGAAGAATGTAGAACAGAAACAAAAAGATAGAAATTTGAAAAATTCTAAAATTGAAGTTAAAAACTCATCAGATAAATCATTCAATCATTATCAAGAATCACAAAAAGTTAAAAATGAAAACTCACAAAATGTTGGTAATAAGTGGTGCAGGTTTGACCACGGTGCTCAAAAGACAAATCCAGCATTGAAGAGGAGAAATGATTATAACCAAGCCAAACAATGTTATGATCTGAAGGTTTGGACTGACAGAAGTGGATGGTATGATAACAGAGTGTGCTACACCTGTGGTGTTAGAGGACACATTGCTGTTAACTGCCAGAATTGGAATTTTGAAACACGAAGATGCTACAATTGCCATATCAGAGGACATATTGAAAGAGATTGCCCAAGAAGATCTATGGGAAGATCGAGGGTTGAATCTCAAAGAACGGTAAAGAAGCTAGTCAAAGTCAAGCCCCATGAACAGAAGGTTCTAAAATCTAAAGTTCAGGATCAGACAATTCAAGAAAAGAAAGTTAAACTTTCACAGGGGCAGAAAGATAGACTACGAAAGAAAAGGAAGAAGGCGAGAGAATATCTTGAGAAAATTTTGTTTTCGGGTTCACCGGTTGGTTCGAATACAAGTTCTGATGAATTGATTCACTCGACAGCAAAGTCAAGCAAATCGAATTCTTCAGATACAAATCTGAGGACAAAAGAGAAAAAGGAAAAGAAGAAAATGGTTGGCGATGAATCTGATATTTCAAAGTCAGACAAGCCACCATCAGGTGATGAATCTGACTCATCTAAGTCAGATAAGCCAAGTTCGTGCAATGAATCTGATTCTACAAAATCAGAGGAGCCACAAGTTGAGGTAAAGAAGGAAGAAACTGTTCTTTTGATGAATGATGAAAAATTTCCTCCATTACAAGCCACAAACACAAAATCAAAAGGTGTTGATGCTGGAAAAATGTTTAATAGCAATGTTAAACATATTTTTAGTAAGATGGTTGATGGTAAGGAAAAATGAGTGAAAGAGTTTTATGAAGAAAAGAGAAAAGCTCAAAATACACCCAAGGACAGTCAGTCTTGGGTGAAACTTTTCAAATAGAAAAATCTGACTTGCCGGAGCTTCCAGGTTGGTAAGTGTGAAGCAGGTATCGGCATCATTCTTGAGAAATTCACAGGATGGTAACTGTGATATTTCGTCTTACATGTGGTAAATCAAGGACATTAAGTTGTACTTGATTTTCTACAAGTGATTGTGGTGTTTGTTCTTATTTTGTTAAAATTTTTTCAAAATGTTTTAAAGAGAACAAGGTGATGAGATAACCCCGGACCCACAAGTGATGGGTAAACAAACTAATTTTTCCGGAAAAACCATTCTGATTAAAACAAACTTAAGTGTTTTGAAATCATTATGGGAAAATAGTTTGTTGTAAGGGGGAGTGTTGATTGAATTTGCCGAAACCCTCACGGCTGAACAAACATGATTACTTTCATCAGATTGAAAAACAGTTTTCAAACTGTTAAGATCAATGGGTTGTAAATCATGGGGGTATGTTATATTTTCTGCAAAACAGAGCATGAGATGCAGAAAATGGATGGTGAGACAAAGCTATCAGTGTTGGTTGTCAAATTTTCTTTATATGATTTTGCATTTTAGGGGGAGTAATATTGTTAGAAAATACAAAAACATTTGAAAATTTGAAAAAGTCAAAAACATGATAAAATTCAAAAATTGAGTGTTTGCGTAAAAAGAGGAAATGATAGTACATCAGTAGACGGTTACAGTACGCTAAAGATTTGGAAAGTATAAAAGAGTTAAACAATCTTACTAATGATGTGTCGATAGGTTTTCGCACATTTAGTAGATTTATTCGGGATATAAACCTAAATTCAAACTTGTGAATTCGTGGGGAACACTACTTGGATATATAGGTAACCCCTGAAATCTTGTTTGAAAGGTCTCTTAATCTGATATACTAGGTCTTTATACTCTATGATGTCTGGGGTATTATTCCGGGACTTCTGCTGAACGGTAGTTCTGACCTAGTCCCTGGCTAATACTTGCTGCAATGCTTGAAACACAGCATTAAACCCTCAGCATGCTGAAACAATTAAATTGATATATGCTGCTGTTGTAAGCAAAAAGATCCTCTAAAGGGGACATACCAAAAAGTCGAAGCTGATATCTCTCTGCGTATACGGAAGTATCGATCTGAGATCCCTCGGCCCTCGCATACCTAAATTATATACAAATATCATTGTAGTATTCTCACCTGTAAGACTGATTATTGAGATTCTGGATACGGGAGTATATTCAAGAGGTGGGACACATGAATGATCTAAGTTCTTAATTCATTTAAATCGTATCCTGAGTAAGTTGAAATTTGTGTGAGAATTTAAGATGGATCAGTATATCGACAATCGAAGTAAATTGTTTAAGTCTGAGTGTGAAATTAAGCTCAACGATACTTGTGACTTGTCAAAAACTGATATGATCCTCTAACGCATACTCAAAACAAAAATATTGTCTGTAAATATGTTTGTACATATTTCTTTATTGCTTTATATTTTCAGAAAAATACAAAAAGATTTTGATTTCTGATTTATTTTCGACAACTGATATCTGAGTGCTGAGTTTCAAAATCTAAGTAAGCTGATTGTGTTTCTGAAAATAAAACAAGTGCATTAAATTGAAACTTGATTTAAAATCAAAAATTTTTAAAAACAGTTTGTGATATCTCCAAGGTCATTAACTTGAACTTGGATGATTAACTGTGAGGGAGTTGGATTCTTTAATACTGCTAAATCTATACAGTTTGTTGATAGGGGGAGTGGATTAGAGAATTTGATTGGAATTGCCAGGTTACGATTCCTGGATAGTCTAAAATGTTGTTACTTATAAACGTATGAGTGATTGCAGATAGTCCAGACTATGATCCCGAAAGCAGAGTCTAAGGGGGAGTCTGAAGACAAACTGAAAGTTATGAGCTTATATCTGGAAAGCTAGATGTCGATCCCAAAGCACGGAAGCTTGATGAAAGGGGGAGCCTGAAGCTGATAGAAGAAGAGATAGTTGGATGCTTACAATGTTACAATCTAAGTGAGGATGCAGAATGATCAAGACTGAAGATGTGTCATATTGAAGAATAGTCACTGAAGACTGCGTCAATATCCGAGGGGGAGTCTGTTAGTGCACTACGTCTATTGACTTCGTCTTGTATCATGTAATAGGATAGGATTATCAGTGCACGAGGTTCGAGATATTGAGAAAAGAGGTTTAAGTGAAGATTTCGCTTGAAACTGTTCAAGCGAAATCATCCACAACTGATTTCGCTTCAAGCCTTCAAGCGAAATCATTCACATCAGATTTCGCTT
>JARYGA010003867.1:17500-20000 GCA_030545235.1 Helianthus tuberosus | reverse complement strand
TCCCACATAAATTTATTGGATCCCAAGCATCATGACATCTGAACGTTTATCAGAGCCAAGCAAACAAGTGAACCATCAGTGCCAAAAATAGCCCTCAGCAACCCATGTTGAGCAGTTCGTTGGGTCGATGATAGATATTGGGCGTGTCCCAAATCCACAGCAAGCAAGCAACACCCCTATAGGCAGATTCCACCCGCTTGAACTAGCAATTGCGGGCTGGCTGTGCTGCCGGAATGTTACCTTAAAGCAAGCATCCTTGTGCCATCATCGGTCCAGACTACAGCTAACATGGGTGTTGGCAAGCTCAAGCGACTTTACCCATAGGCACGCTTGCCTGAATACCTATGGGGCCATGCAGGAACTACGTCCTTTGATGATAGATATTGGGCGTGTCCCAATTCCACAGCAAGCAAGCAACGCCCCTATAGGCAGATTCCACCCGCTTGAACTAGCAATTGCAGGCTGGCTGTGCTGCCGGAACGTTACCTTAAAGCAAGCATCCTTGTGCCATCATCTCGTCCAGACAATAATACCCAACATGGCTGACAAGCTCAACCGACTTTACCCATAGGCACGCTTGCCTGAATACCTATGGGGCCATGCAGGAACTACGTGGGTCGCTGATACATATCGGGCGTGCCCAATTCCACAGCAAGCAAGCAAGCAACACCCCTATAGGCAGATTCCACCCGCTTGAACTAGCAATTGCGGGCTGGCTGTGCTGCCTGAACGTTACCTTAAAGCAAGCATGCGTGTGCCATCATCTCGTCCAAACAATAGTACCCAACATGGCTGACAAGCTCAACCGACCTTCCCCATAGGCACGCTTGCCTGAATGCCTATGGGGGTGCCAAACTACCGAAGTGGGGCTCAGCATGCGTTTGACACCTCTTTCCTCTCCCTTGGGCACTCTTGGGGTAAAGACAACCGTCTCACCTAGCTCACAATGCATGTGCTTGCCTTGGCCTTGGCTTGGCCTTGGCATGCCTTCCTAGCACATGCTTGTCCTTGGCATGCCATCCCAGCACACACCAAGGCATGCCATCCCAGCACATGCCTTGGCATGCCATCCCAGCACATGCCTCTCTACCCCAAGAGTACTACCACCCCCCTATATATACATTCTGCACAAAAAGTAAAGTGACAGGAACAGACATTAATTTTTTGAGAAATCATAATTTTTGAAGGCAAGCACGTGGTCAGCCACGCTTTCAGGTCGTCGTGCGGGAACAAGGGCAGCGTGCTGGGCAGCGTGCTAGGCAACATGCCATGATGTGGGGCGCTTCCAAGGCAGCATGGCTTGTTTACTAGGCAACATGCTGAAATGTGTGGGCATCGATCGATTAACTAGCAAACGTCGTTGTTGCTTGTAGGCATCGTGTGGGGCATTTACAAGGCACCGGGCTTGATTTATAGGCAACGGGGCTTGGGGAGACCGACGCCTTGCTTGTATAGGCTTTAAACCTCGTGTCTCGTGTGCTTCTATCTTGCCCTTGCTTGGGCACAGGGGTTGCTCAAGCCCCTAGTCTCCCCTATATATACATTTTGCACAAAAAGTAAAGTGACAGGAACAGACATTAATTTTTCGAGGAATCATAATTTACGAGGTTTGCTGGGCGTCGAGGCAACGTGGGCAGGCAACGTGGGGGGGGAGGGGCGCTTGGTGGGGGGGGGAGGGAGGGGAGAGGGGCGCTTGTTCTCGGTCATCGTTGGGGCATTTGGGCTGTTATGCGCGCGCCACCAGCCTCCTTTGGCTTGGGCGCTCACCTAGCTTGCCCGGGCATGGGCTGCTCAACACCCACCCCTTCCCTATATATACATTTTGCACAAAAAGCTAAGTGACAGGAACAGACATTAAATTTTTGAGGAATCATAATTTTTCAAAACCCCATCAAACGACGTCGGATTGGCATGAAATTTTGCGTGAGACCTCGGTAACGTGTTTTAAGGGGTTTGGATGAAAAAAATTCAGTTTTCGGGTCCCGAGGGCCCGTTGGCCCGGCTCGGTCGGCCCGTGACGCTTGTTTGGCGTGGGTTGTCCGTAACCCCATGAAAGAACGTCGGATCGTCCCGAAACTTTACGTGGCTGTTGTAGGGCCCAAGTAGGGTCGTTTCGGGTCACGGGCCGGTTTGATCGGGTCAAAACGTTGACTGGGCTCGGGTCGGGACCGAGCGCCCGTGTGGTTCAACCATAACCGTATCAAACGAGGTCGGAACGGCACCAAACTTCATGTGAGCCATCGGGACAAGTTGACGGTGGTCTTGGGAAAGAATAATCTGGATTCGGGCCCACGGGCCTGCGGGCCCGGTACGTTCGTTTTCTCGGGATTCTTCGTAACACCACCAAGCGACGTCGGATAGCCACGAAAGCTGACACGGTTGTTCACGGGCATTCTTATGGTGGTATCGGGTCACGGCTTCACGTCTCGGGTCAACGTGTTGACCGGGCCATGTTCGGGCCCGATTTGTCGTTGGGCCTTGGTTCGGGCCCGTTGTGCTC
>JARYGA010003866.1:0-28227 GCA_030545235.1 Helianthus tuberosus | reverse complement strand
ACTCAGAAGAGACAAACAACAGTCGCGATGCTAGAAATGCGACAAATGTTAATGATGCATCAAATGTGAACCTCACTGTTAATAGAATTAATCTCCAAAATTGTAACTAACGCAGCTGTTAGAAAGGCTATGAGACAAGTCATGAAAAGGTTCAAGAAGCCAAATGCTGCTCGCTTTAAAACACATGTCGTTACTCATGAGAAGAGCTATGTTCATACTTCAAATGCGAAGAATAAACCCAACAAAATCATATGTGGCAAGGAGCCCATTCCTTTTTAGGATATACTTAAAAGTACTTCGTCTCATGGAAGTCAAGAGACTTCAATAGTAAAAAGGGGCCATCGATTGCAGGAAATTGTTGAATGAAGTAGAAACCATTAGGTGTATCAGCGGTTATGCTGGAAAGGACACGGTGAGGTATACATCTCAGTTATTCGATGGCAATACCCTTGATTAGTGAGGACATTAATGAAGTCCACAAGAAAGATTCTCTCATACAATATGGGATGGACCAAGTTTTAAGGACCTTATTAGAAAAACCTACTATCCGCTTCGCGAAATGGAAAAAGATGGAATAAGAATTTTATGACTCTCACCATAAAAGTTCTAGACTGTCGACAATATGTTACAAATTTTAATTCATTGGCTGAGAAAGTGCCCTATTACCCAAAATCTAAGCTTAATGCAATAATTATTGGTGGTTAGCAACGGCAATAAGAGGGCACATTAAAGTTTCAAAGCCTGCTCATTATAAATCCATTATGGATCTACCTCAGCTACTCACGTTATATAGATTAAGAAATAACCAGTCAAAGCTGAGACTGCCCTAAAATTTGTCAAAGATTTTGCAGCTAAGTTAAAAGGATTAAGAATGGAGGCGTTTAACCCTCATGATGAATGATTAGAGGCAGTTCACATTAATAATGACACCAGATAAATCCCTTATTGTGATTTTATTACTAGGAGTTACGTTTGATTTCAGGTGCTGCTAAGTCTCTCATCAAATCATAAGCTTAGCAAACTTTTAGAAATTTTCCCATAAGAACCCCAGATATTAAGTGTAAGATAAAACTTACAGACGAAATCATAAGAACCATTCCTCATGTTCCTGTCAGAAACCTCCAATCGTAAAATTCTAGAAGTATCCTCTCTCTAGAAGAAGTGCGACAGCATATGTAGTTGATATCTCTTTGATCTCTATCGATTGCGAATACCAGATGGTATGATAAAAGAGCCGTATGAGGATCGGTGTATCTTAATATGTTCCATAGATTGCTTCCATGCCTGATCAGTATGGAGGTTTAATGCATGGGACCACAAAGATATTCCGATGGTCATATGGTACTAAAGTCAGCTAATGGTATTCAAAGAAGATATCCAGAATGGAAGTTTCCAAGTAAATGTCTTCAATTAAGGAACTCGTGGACTCGTAACATAAATGTGTCACTTATCTGACACAGAGTATGATAGATGAACTGGAGTCTGAGATTTGGAAAATCTCTGTAACCTCCTTGTATCTTGATTATCTTCTCCTAAGATTACCCTGTTTACCTTCGGAGAGGCAAGTAGAGTTAAGATTTACATCCCATTTAGGGCTGTATTATTATGAAATCTCCAAGACGGCTAGTACCATCATTGGAAGAATCGAAACCCTGATTAAGTAAGTTTTAAAATAGAGGATTCATATAGCCTAACTCAATATTCTGAGAATTCGGTATAGTTAATTAAGTAAGACGGTTCATTTCGCTTATGCATTGATTACCGCAACCCTAATTAGGAAACAATTAAGAATTGCCATCAGCTGCCCAGGATCGTCGATTTGTTCGACTAACGGCAAGGATTAGCTATTCCTTAAGATTAATTTTAAGCAGTGGTTGGAATAACCATCTCACCTTAAATTAAGCTTTTCTATAATAGTTGTCATATAAGTATCAAGGCTGCTCCTTTGGAGACCTTGTATAGATGGAATGTTAAACATTTATTGTTGGACAAAAGATTGGTAAGTCCAATTATCAAGATCTGAAAGTTGCCTTGGAAACAACGAATAAGATCAAACAAATCCATAATCATCTGTAAGTTGCCAGTATTCGGCAGAAAACAAGAATTACTGAAAGTAGCAACCCTCCTAAGTTCTTGTTAAGGAATAAGGTTCAATAAAAGATATCACCCAGGAAGGGTGTGCCAATTTGTTAAATTATCAGGCTATTTAAGCTCTGAATATATAGAATCATTTGAAGGAAATCGAATGTATCAAGATCAAAAAGCTTATAAACTAAAACCTATTTAATGAGCTTGGCAGAGCTTGCAATGCATTACACACTAATGATTTGAGGACGTGTTTCACCAATACGTCGAGAAGCATTATCACATAATGATATGCAGATTTATGATATGATAAGAAACCTGTATCGATTAAGGATCAACAGGTTAACAAGCTCCAAAAAGGATACATGTACCTGTTATAGAGGTCAACTTGGGAGCTTGGAGAGGCTCCAGATATGCTACAGAAGTTAAGTCCATTATGAGACAAAAGTACTTCCAGCATTTTAGCAAATCTCGAGGTTGAGATTTCTTTTAAGGGGGTGAGGCTGTAACACCTCGTAAAATCACGTCCAATGGTGTATTGACACGTGTAATAAACCCTAATAAAGTCCAACATCGAATTTAAGGGACTAATTTTTCGAAAAATCGAAAACTTTGATTATGAAAGGACTGGAAGTGTTAGCATACCTAAAATAAGTTTCTAAATAACCTCTCACGATATTTATATTCACAAATGAGCCACTTGGCGATCGAGTGTAGCCGTTTGTGGAATAAATTGAAAGTTTGCGCAATAAAGGGTTAAAAGCATCAACATTTAATTCTTACCTCTGAATGACCTTTTGACAAACCGGGAGCTTCATGATATTTGATTATACTCTCGGGAATGCCAATTATAGGCCGACCAAGGTTTTTATGCCTATAAGTAAAATTACGCGCAACTTTGCAAGTTGAGGGGCTAAAAGTGTCAATATGTTTAATTATACCTCTGAATGACCTTTTAGTGAACCCGAAGCATCGTGATGTTTAATAATACTTTCAAGAATGCCTAATATGTCGATTCGTATGGTAACGGGCCTTCCGGAATATGACCATGAGTTAAACATACCCTATTTATCCTTTATATAGCTTAGATATAGGCTTGGAGGTGTTTTGTGCGCAAAAATAAACTTTTAAGTCATGCAGGGACTAAAAGTGTCAAAAAGTGCACAAGTTTGCATTTTCGCGCATATCTTACATTCTGGATATATCTGGACACCCAAAAATTTATGTAAGCATTAAAATATTTTATTTTAGTGTTCGGCATGATAAAATTCTATTCGTCGCGTAATTTGGATCGTTTTTCGCGTCCGTTCGTGTTTCGTCGTAATTAGACGAACAACGTGACCGTACGGCCAAACGAACCGACATCCGACATGTTTTTGAGCATGTTTCATGTCCCCTATATTTAGGCATCATAGTAGAGCCTTGAAATGAGGTTAACGGGCCTTTAACGTGCCAAAAAGGACCTTATATACTCACAGGGGCCATTCCTGTAATTTCTGGAACTATGTTGCTGTTCTGGACTGTCAGGCGGGCCGCGAAACCCTCCTGGGTCTTCTTACGCGGGCCGTGAAGGCTGCACAGCATTAGAATTCTGGTTTTGTTGCTGGTTTTTGCCAAATCTGGGTTCCACACTCTCATCTTTCAATCTAGGGGCTTGCCCATTGTATAATAAAACCACTATACACATGTTTTGATTTGGTTGCATCTCCCGACACTTGTTGCGATCCCGTGCAATCCCGAAAACTATAAATAGAAGTGGGTTTCACTTTTTCTTGCACACCATTTCTCCAAATCTGCTCATGCTCTCTGGATTCGGAGGATCTTGAACTCTTTTGAGAACCTCTCTCAGTCCATTGGACCTCTTGTAAGTGTCCTTTCGTTCTTAGTTTAAATTATTTAGCGTTATAGCCGAAAAGTCAAGCGTTTTCTATAAACGCTTTGACTTTTAAACAGTTGGGTCACTGTTCGCAATGAACATGGCTACGTGACCGTAATTAGGTAGGTGTTAAACCCTCAAAAGGGCACCTCCTAATTACCACGTTTACTTAGTTAAATTATCGGGTCAAATAAAAGTCAAACGGGCTAGTTTTAAATAAAATTCATAACTATTAATATAGAAGCCATAAAATCAGTTTTCTCACTTTAATAACTTGGTAAATATTAGTTGAACATGTCTAAGCATGTTCAACCCGACAATTCTAAGTTTAGGCTCGGTTCGGAACCGAAAGTCGCAAAAGTTGACTTTTGCTTTGACTTTCAGTTTTGACCCGATTTAGGTTAGTTTAGATATGCCTTAGGATTCCTTTAGGACCAGGTTATAGGTTAGTGTAACCCTCTGAGGTTATACAACTTGGTTCCTTAGTTATCCGATTCATATGCATGTTTCCGTTAAATGCCTAAATGTTGACTATTATGCCCTTTTAACCCTAAAACGAGAATTTTGAAAATGTGAGAGGACAATAATCTTTATTACTAATTTATAAATTTTTCCTTAAAATTTGACATCAGTTGGAGGTCTAGATTAGGAGTTATGCTCAATAGCGTAATTAGAAAGCTTTTTATTAATTAAATGGCGTAATTAGCATATATCCTATTTAAACCCAATTGTTGATACCAAAATTTTTACCTACTGATATAAAATAGTATTTTGGGATTTTTGAAGATTTTTATTTATTTTTAGGTTGAGCATAACATAGGGTTCTAGGCTTGATTCGGTAATTGCCGGTTTTGCCCTTTTGGCTTATAAATTGAGTTTTACAAAACATTTTGACCCCAAACCTTTGGCTACTGATTTTATATGATAAATAAAATATTTTAAGCTTTCTGGAATGATAAAAATATCAGTTTTTCTTATAAAACCCGGAAATCACTTAAAACCGTCTTTTTACGCGTTTTAAACATATAAGACTAGATACCTACTGATATATTAAGTAAAATTTTTTTTATACTTTAACAGTAAGCAAAAGTTTTAAACTCAGATTTCCATATTTGATCTTTAAGCCTATGTGAATTTACCAAAATGCCCCTTCGGTGCATAGTTGGGTTAAAAGTGATAAATTCCACACATAGGTAATACCCTACTGATATAACTTATTAAATTGAGTATTTTACGGATTATATCAGACCAGGACCTCAGATTATTATTTAACCTCTCTTTTAACCTTTAAAATGACCAAAATACCCCTACGGGGCATAAATTGGTTTTAAATTCGTTTTGGGCATAATGGAAGGTATCATACTGATATCACAACATATTAAAGGCATATTAACTTAGGAAACCTGTTCATGCCTCATGTGGTTACCCGTTACGCACTTTTCGCGTTCGGATTGGCTTATGTAACTAGTTTGCATAAATTAGCCGAAACGGGTCAAACCTTATCATTTCTATCTCAAAAACCAGAATGTGTTTAGTTTACCCTTATTACACAAGTATACAAGCTTGTTGGGTCTAAACCACATTCTAATTCGGTCTTCGCTTAATCATGCGTTTGAACCGTATCTTCTTTTTAAAACTAACCGGTCTAAGCATAGTCTTAATTAAGACCCGTTAGGAATCTAATAGGTTATTAAAAACCTTCGTTCCAGATTTAGGTGCCCAGTAAAAGCTATCTGTACTTGCTGGTTTGATATACGGCTGGGATTGAATTTATATTTAGCTCAGGTAAATACTTTTAACTTATTTTTCCTATACGGGCTTGGGGTACGGTATATAAAATACCGCTTGGTCAGGCATTGAATTTTTAATTGTATGAAGGTTAATTTATTGAAATGTCCTGTTTAAATTGTTTTGTTTGCTTAAAGCCTTTAGGGGGTTAATGACCATGTCCCGGATATCCTTGGCATCATTTTAAGAAATGGCCACGACCTAAGCACGGGGTGTAGGCGTACACCCGACAGTGCATATATAAATAATAAGGTATAACCGCCGGTTTCGGGAATAACTCGCCGCGGGACTATATCATGTGGTGTGTCTATTAATCTTTAACCCGGTGTCAATCCGGGCTACTGAACGTATAACAAACATGCAATTCTTTTACAAGTTTATATATAAATAATTATCCCAAGTTATAAAAAGTTTTGTGCCATGTGCATTCAAATCAATTTTTCTAAACCTTTTCAAAACGAGTCAGTTAAATTGTATTTACCAGTGTAAACTGACGTATTTTTCCAAAAAGGCTAAGTGCAGGTACTAATCGGAATAGGCTGGCCTCTCCTAGCATCAAATAAAAGTCTCGCAAGCTTAGATGCCTTAAAGTCTGATGAGCAATGTTATCTTTCTGTTTTAAGATCCGCCTGTGGATCCATCATACATTCCGTTGTAATATTTAATATTACTTTCGAATCGGATTGTAATATATTTATCCTTTGCTTCCGCTGTGCATTTAAATTGTGTTGTTTGACTTTGATGATATCAACTACGTCACGATACTCCCCACCGGGCCCACCGGTAATACGTGGAAATATCGGGGTGTGACAGTACATATTCTACCCAAGAAGAATATGCAGGTTCCGTTTTAGTTTCTTAACCCATTCCCAAACCACCGGGAATCCCATGCCTTATAGAAAGTGTGAACTCACCTTGGTTTGCTTGGTTTGTTAATCTACTTGTTCACAGTTAATCAGTCAAAGCCTATAGTATGCATACATACGTAATCAGTTTACATTCACAAGGCTCACGTATAATATGCAATCACAGTGTGCATTCGAACATCTTAACAGTTAATCAACACGTACGAATTTAAAGTTCACATGTTTCGTAACTGGACTTAATAGTCAAGTATGCTAATCAACGAATCATGTTTCCTCATGCATAACTGATATCCTCAACAGACAAAGGTCAGCATATAATCACACATTATCATACTTGTACCAACTACATTCTGTTTGTGAAATTCTGACCTACAGCGAAACCCCTAGGCGACGAAACCCCAAGGGGACGAAACCCCAAGGTGACGAAACCTCTTATGTTTCATCGATATGGAGGTGTGACGAAACCTCTCATGTTTCGTCGGCTTGAGAGTATGACGAAACTCTACTATGTTTCGTCGACCATAGTGTTTCGTTGGGGTGGGACTTCCGTCATCAATGCAACAGTTAAGCATACACACTGAAAACCCTAATCATCAACAACCGTTTCACCATTATCATCAATCATACAGTTATCATCCAATACAATAAACGTTAATGCTACTTATCACCATTCCAAATACATGACAGCACTTAACATCTAGCATGAACCCTAAATCATAAAGTAACCATATATGATCTAGATTGCAACATGAATGTATTCGATGATCAGATCCATTCAACACAAGTACAATATCAAACAGAAGCATGGCTCTAATTAGTGAACATGAATGAATACAATTCCATGAGTTATCATCATACAGTTTCTAAACAAATCGATTTGCACTAGAACATCAAAACCCAAATTACATGATTTTCAATTCAAGCATTAATCATAGCTAAATCATTTAGCAAACAAACTCACTTATAATGATAGTTATCTACACACACAGTAACACGTAAATCGAATCGACCATCGAGACTAACCGGTTGCGAGATGAAACACAAGAACTTCTAGAGAGATGATGGTTGCCGTCGGGTGCCAAAGAGAGAAAGAGAGTCTAGGGTTTCGTGAATTGTGGTGTGTGCAATATATATCGTAACTGCTGATTTAATTGGGCTATACTTGGGCCGAAGCCCATTTTGGCGAAACACCCTAGTTTCGTCGTGAAGCACATGACGAAACCTCTAGGTTTCGTCGAGTGATAGTTGTGGCGAAACTCCCTAGATTTCGTCATGGTGTGTGTGTGTGGCTCACCATGTTTCGTCGATTGTGGGATTATAATCTCATACAGTTAACAAATTTTTATCACTCATCAAACAGTAATACAATATCTCAAGCATATAACAAACGTGTACAATTACAAAGCAAGCAAGTTATGCAAACATAATTGTGAAACAAATAACGTGTCGAGGAAAGATCTTGAAAACTTGGGTTGTCACATCTGAATCATCAAGATCATCAGATTTGGTGTAAGTCACATCGATGTTTTTGGGTAATTGGTCAACCATGTTTCTTGCTTTTTCCACCTGTTCTCCATCATAGAATGTATAATTATTGTGACAACTCGAGTTTCCGACACTCTTTATTCGCATTTATTGCACGTTGACGTTGACTGTTAGCTGTTGACTTGTTTGACTTGTAACGATACACGTTGTGTTAAAATGAAACGTATTATGATTGTGGAATATGTTATGTGCTATATGATAAAACGTATGTGTTAATGATATAGTGTGAACCGGTTAGTAAACACTTGAACTAGTTAAGCGCTGGAAAACCTTCACAACGAATCAAGTGTGTCTCGCCGGCCCAAAGCCCAGTATAGGCCCAAACCTTATACGTAATTATATAATTAGTTTAGGTGAGCGGTTACCAAAAACTCTAAAAACCCTAGATCTCTCCATCCCTGCAACCGACGGCATCAACATCACCAGTGAATCATTCGGACCCTTTGTTCAAGTTAACATACATCTCGGTCAGTAAACGGAATCATTACTGCTTTAATTATGATTGATCAATATTCTTAGCTTTGCATGTGTGTTGTCTTGAGAAGGTAACCCATCGGATAAGGATCCTTCATAATTGACGGCTATTATTCTTATACTTGCGTGTAATTGTCAGAAGCATGTGTGTGTTATTTGAGTTTTAAATTGCATATGCGGAGTGCCCACTGGTTGAATTGTCGGCTGCCTCATTGTTGGTCCAATCAAAAATAAATAACCTGACATACTTGTTTACATCAAATATTCGGTGCATGTAAATTGAAATAGGGAAAGGGTCAATCGGTGGAATGATTCCGCGGTCCAATGAGGGTTGGTGGTGGAGGATAGGTGTCGGCCACTAGGGCATCTAGGTTGTTGTGATGTTTGTTTCTTGCTAGATTAGTTAAGGTTTCGACGAAACAAGAAAGTGTTTCGCCAAAGGGGATCTTGACGAAACAGAAAGTGTTTCGCCAAGGATATGTTGACGAATTAGAGGGGGTGTTTCGCCAAGGGTAGTTGGCGAAACAGAATGTGTCTCGTCAAATATGTGTTTCACCAAAACCGTGTTTCGCCAATTTGAATACTTTGCACTGTAACTTGATTTAACTATGCCAAATGTTAACTGGATTGATTAACTGCTGTTAAGTGATATGCTTGACTTGTATGATATGGAATACATGTTTAGTACTTATGTGATTATAGTTACGTGAACAACTTCGTGAATATGAACTGATTATCGTATACATGCATACCCTAGGACGTGATTGATTTATTTGAGCACTTACTTAGCATACCGAGCAAACCAAGGTGAGTTCACACTCTTACTAAGGCATGGGATTCCTAGGGCTTGGGAATGGGATTGAAAGGATAAGGTTGAATAGATTCATACGGACACTATTACTAGACTACCATACCATCGTCCTTGGTTGTGCAGGATACAT
Organism: Helianthus tuberosus; assembly: GCA_030545235.1. Taxonomy (NCBI): domain Eukaryota; kingdom Viridiplantae; phylum Streptophyta; class Magnoliopsida; order Asterales; family Asteraceae; genus Helianthus; species Helianthus tuberosus. Next base: position 18,652 of record JARYGA010003866.1, on the reverse strand, counting down.
ACGTAAAACCTACGTATACTAGTATTGCTCACTGTCCTCAGGTTGCGAAGGACACTCACGTAAAACCTACGTGAACGGATACTCACTACTGCCTCGGTTGTGTCAGGCACTTACGTAAAACCTACGTAAACCCCCGCGTACCCCTATCCTCGGTTGTGAAGGATACTTACGTAAAACCTACGTAAACTTGTACGTATTACTGTTCTCGGGATAAGTAGAACACTTATGGTTACGAATAGTCTAGTGGATATAAAACATGGGAAGCCCCCACCAATAGAACATACTGTCGGCCAGTAGAGCCCCATGTTACAAACAAACTTACTATTACGCATTTACTTCCTGTGAACTCGCTCAACTAGTTGTTGATCCTCTGTTACATGCCTTGCAGGTCGTTAGGTACATGGAGCTTGCACATGGAGAAGCTGGTCGTTGTGGGCTTGGATCGTGATTATTTCGTTAAACACTTATGACATTACATACTTATTTATGTTGGGTTTTATTTATACGCTTCCGCAAAACAGTGATAACATGCTTATGTTTTGGGACACCTTTCATATGGATTTGGTTTGGTTTAATTGCAATTACTTTTACTTTATACAATGTTCTATATGATTGGTGGCTTGATCCTGGTCAGTCACGCTCCCAAGCGGTGATACTCCGCAGGTGGATTTTGGGGGTGTGACAGATTGGTATCAGAGCCATTGGTTATAGAGAACTTGGTTTTAATATGGGGAAAACGTTTTATTAAAACCAAACTATAACCAGTACAGTGCTTAACGATCCACAACGACGCTTCGCTCCACGTGCAAGACTCAACATCCTAGGTAATAAGGTTTATGTTTATTGCCTACATGCTAGAATCACATAGAACTTTGCTCGTGGTATGCTTAGATTACATTGCTCACTATTTGTTATTGCATGAGAACACTTGTGTGCTTACTCTCTTCTGTCATCGCACTATTCGCGAACCTCTCTCACTTACGTTATCTTTACTATGAAGATCATGTCTGGACGTATCAACATGACTCAAGACCAGTTGACGGCTCTCATTAACGAACGAGTTACTGCGGCAGTTGCAGCCGCTCAAGCATGAGGTATACCCTGCAGTTACAACTCACGCTAGGATCCTTAGATCCTACAATCTTAAACCAACTCTTGTGTTTAACCTTACTCTGATTCTTATACAACAGGTCAACCACCTGTTTGCACTTTCAAAACTTTCATGGACTGTCGTCCAACTACCTTCAGCGGCACTGAAGGAGCCGTAGGTCTTCTCCATTGGTTCGAGAAACTAGAGTCTGTGTTCGAAATGTGTGAATGCCTTGAGGCACGCAGGGTGAAGTATGCTACTGGTACTCTCTAGGGTTTAGCCCTCACATGGTGGAAAGCACAGGTCCAAATACTGGGGTTGGTTGCTGCTAACACCACCCCATGGAACAATTTCAAAGAGATGATCAAGGAAGAATACTGCAGTCGTGATGACATACATAAGCTGGAAGTTGAGTTCTTCAACCTCAAGATGACAGGGTCTGAAATTGAGGCGTATACAAAGAGATCGAATGAGCTTGCATTACTGTGTCCTACTCTGGTGGACAAGCGTATCGAACTTTATCTTAAGGGTCTGGTGCCAGAGATCCAAAGCCATGTGACTTCCGCCAATCTTGCCACCTACCAGCAGGTTGTTCAGTTGGCTCACCGTCTTACTGATCAAGCGGAGGAACAGAACAGGTTGCCTAAACGCATCAACGCTACCACTACCACTACTACTTCAGTTACTCCTGCTACTCCCAGTGACAACAAGAGAAAATGGGAGGGGGATTCCAGCAAAGGTTCAGCTTCAGTTCAGTCCCAAGTTCAGCAGCGAAAGACTGACAACTATCAGAGACCTAGTCAGCAAGCTTCGGGCAGTCACAAGCAGGGTGGTTATCGAGGGAACCTCCCAAGGTGCAACAACTGCAACAGGCACCACAGTGGCCAGTGTAACAAGGTTCGTTGTCAAAGGTGTTTCAAGATGGGCCATGAGGCCAAGGATTGTAGGAGCCCACGGCCTGTAAATCAAAATCAGCAGCATCAGCAAGCACAGCAGAACCAGCAACAGGGCAATAAGGGATATTTTCAGTGTGGCGCAGAAGGTCACTTCAAAAGACACTGCCCTCAGCTAAACCGAAACCAGAACAACAACAACAACAACAACAACCAGGGCAATGGGAACAACAACGGGGGAAACAACAATGATGGGAACAACGGCGCTAGGGGACGAGCATTCGTGATTGGGCAGGGTGATGCCAGGAATGATCCCAACGTGGTTATGGGTAAGTTTCTTCTCGACGACTTTTATGTTACTGTACTATTTGATTCGGGTGCGGATACTAGTTATATGTCTCTGAAGGTTAGCCAAATGCTTAAACGTGCACCAACACTTTTGAACACCAAACATGTCGTAGAGTTAGCTAACGGTAAAAGTCTAGAGGCCACACACATAGTTCAGGGTTGTAATCTTATCCTCGCTGGTCAGACTTTCTCTATTGATCTCATTCCTATAACTCTGAGTAGCTTTGACATCGTCATTGGTATGGATTGGTTATCCCAACAACAAGCAGAGATCCTATGCAAGGAGAAGATCATTCGTATTCCCCGTTCTGGTAAAGAACCTCTCGAAGTTCAAGGCGACAAGAGTGGTGTCGTGAGTGGCATCATTTCCTTCTTGAAGGCTCAGAAGTGTTTGCGTAAGGGCCACACAGCTGTTTTAGCTCTCGTCACTGATACATCGAGGAAAGAGAAAAAGATTGAGGATATTCCAGTGGTACGCGATTTTCCTCAAGTGTTTCCCGAAGAGTTACCTGGGTTACCGCCTCATCGCCAGGTCGAATTCCAGATCGAGCTAGCTCCTGGAGCAGCACCTGTAGCTCGAGCACCTTATCGTTTAGCTCCCACGGAACTGGAAGAACTGTCTAAGCAACTACAAGAACTTTTGGAAAAGGGTTTCATACGTCCTAGCTCTTCGCCCTGGGGAGCCCCAGTACTATTTGTAAAGAAGAAGGACGGTACCTTCCGCATGTGTATAGACTACCGCGAACTGAACAAGGTGACTGTGAAGAATCGCTATCCACTTCCACGCATCGACGACTTATTCGACCAGTTGCAAGGGTCGAGCTATTACTCGAAGATCGATCTAAGGTCAGGTTATCACCAACTGAGAGTCCGGGATGAGGACATCTCCAAGACAGCATTTAGAACGCGCTACGGTCACTACGAATTTTTGGTCATGCCATTCGGGCTAACGAACGCGCCTGCGGTTTTCATGGATCTTATGAACAGGGTGTGTAAGCCTTATCTCGACAAGTTCGTCATTATTTTCATCGACGACATCCTGATCTACTCGAAGAGTCAGGAGGAACACGAGCATCATTTACGACTTATTTTGGAACTCCTTCGAACGGAACAACTATACGCTAAGTTTTCAAAATGCGACTTCTGGCTCCGTGAAGTCCACTTCTTAGGCCACGTGGTAAACAAGGATGGGATTCATGTCGATCCATCCAAGGTGGATTCGATCAAGAACTGGCCTGCACCTCGCACACCAACAGAAATACACCAATTCTTGGGTTTGGCGGGTTATTACAGAAGGTTCATCAAAGACTTCTCAAAGATTGCGCAGCCGCTTACACTACTGACACAGAAAGGTGTTGTTTACCGTTGGGGTAATGCACAGGAAACAGCGTTCCAACACTTAAAGGATAGACTCTGTAGCGCACCTATCCTCTCATTGCCTGAAGGCACGGACGATTTTGTAGTCTACTGCGATGCATCTATCCAGTGTCTTGGATGTGTATTGATGCAACGGGATAAAGTTATTGCTTATGCTTCGCGCCAACTTAAGGTTCACGAACGGAATTACACTACACACGATCTAGAGTTGGGAGCGGTTGTTTTTGCACTTAAGATATGGCGACACTACTTGTATGGTACCAAATGTGTTATCTACACTGACCACAGAAGCCTCGAACATATCTTCAAACAGAAGGAACTGAATATGCGACAACGACGATGGGTCGAACTGCTAAATGACTACGAATGCTCAATCAGGTACCACCCAGGCAAAGCCAATGTTGTGGCTGACGCCCTCAGTCGAAAGGACACCGCGCCTAAGCGCGTGCGAGCTTTACAACTCACCATACAGTCTAGTCTTCCTTCCCAGATACGAAATGCTCAGGTAGAAGCATTGAAACCAGAAAACGTCAGGGCTGAAGCCCTACGTGGCTCAAGACAACGTTTAGAACAAAAGGAAGATGGTGCTTACTACGTCACAGGACGCATTTGGGTTCCACTTTATGGCAACCTACGTGAGCTAGTAATGGATGAAGCTCATAAGTCTCGCTACTCGGTACATCCTGGTGCGGATAAAATGTACCACGATATCAAAACTACATACTGGTGGCCTAGCATGAAGGCCCACATAGCAACATACGTTAGCAAATGCTTGACTTGTGCGAGAGTCAAGGCGGAATATCAGAAACCTTCAGGTCCACTCCAACAACCTGAGATACCACAATGGAAATGGGAACAAATTTCCATGGATTTTGTTACTGGCCTGCCTAGATCTCAACGTGGGAATGACACTATTTGGGTGATCGTGGATCGACTCACAAAGTCTGCACACTTCCTGGCTATTAAGGAAACAGACAAGTTCTCTACCCTAGCAGACATCTACTTAAAAGAAGTGGTTTCAAGGCACGGGGTGCCAACCTCTATCATCTCTGATCGTGATGCACGTTTTACTTCAGAACTGTGGCAAGCAATGCACAAATCTTTTGGCTCTCGGTTAGACTTGAGCACAGCTTATCATCCTCAGACAGATGGACAGTCTGAGCGCACTATTCAAACTTTAGAAGACATGCTTCGGGCGTGCGTAATCGACTTTGGCAATGGTTGGGAAAAACATCTGCCACTTGTGGAATTCTCGTATAACAACAGCTACCACACCAGCATTAAAGCTGCTCCATTCGAGGCATTATACGGGCGTAAATGCCGGTCACCTCTCTGTTGGGCAGAGGTGGGAGATAGTCAAATCACAGGTCCAGAAATGGTAGTTGATACTACTGAAAAGATTGCTCAAATACGACAACGCATGGCGGCAGCTCATGACCGTCAGAAAGCATACGCCGATAAAGATAGAAAACTACTCGAATTCCAAGTTGGGGATCGAGCGCTACTCAAAGTTTCGCCCTGGAAGGGTGTGGTTCGTTTTGGCAAACGCGGCAAACTTAATCCACGATACGTCGGACCTTTCGAAGTTATTGAGAAGATAGGCAGGGTAGCCTACAGATTGAACTTACCAGCTGAACTCAGTGCAGTTCACAACGTTTTTCACGTGTCGAATCTGAAGAAGTGTACGTCAGATGAGACCCACATAGTTCCCTTGAAGGAACTCACTATTGACGAGCGGTTGCACTTCGTCGAAGAACCGGTTGAGATCACAGACCAGGATGTTAAGGTCCTCAAGAACACGAGAATCCCTCTTGTACGAGTTCGTTGGAACTCCCGTCGCGGCCCAGAGTTCACCTGGGAGCGGGAAGATCAAATGAAACTCAAATATCCCCAGTTATTCAGAACCAATGCAACTACTACTGAGGCTGAAGCTACCAATACAGAATTTCGGGACGAAATTCCAAATCAACGGGGGGATGATGTGACACCCCAAGAAAACCAGTAATCTTCGCAAACCTGCTCGGGGAGCCGCGATACAATACAGGTAAACAACGTCACACCATTAGCTTTCCTCAGTAACTTGAAAGAAATTTCGGGACGAAATTTCTTTCAAGTTGGGGATAATGTGACAACTCGAGTTTCCGACACTCTTTATTCGCATTTATTGCACGTTGACGTTGACTGTTAGCTGTTGACTTGTTTGACTTGTAACGATACACGTTGTGTTAAAATGAAACGTATTATGATTGTGGAATATGTTATGTGCTATATGATAAAACGTATGTGTTAATGATATAGTGTGAACCGGTTAGCAAAACACTTGAACTAGTTAAGCGTTGGAAAACCTTCACAACGAATCAAGTGTGTCTCGCCGGCCCAAAGCCCAGTATAGGCCCAAACCTTATACGTAATTATATAATTAGTTTAGGTGAGCGGTTACCAAAAACTCTAAAAACCCTAGATCTCTCCATCCCTGCAACCGACGACATCAACATCACCAGTGAATCATTCGGACCCTTTGTTCAAGTTACCATACATCTCGGTCAGTAAACGGAATCATTACTACTTTAATTATGATTGATCAATATTCTTAGCTTTGCATGTGTGTTGTCTTGAGAAGGTAACCCATCGGATAAGGATCCTTCATAATTGACGGCTATTATTCTTATACTTGCGTGTAATTGTCAGAAGCATGTGTGTGTTATTTGAGTTTTAAATTGCATATGCGGAGTGCCCACTGGTTGAATTGTCGGCTGCCTCATTGTTGGTCCAATCAAAAATAAATAACCTGACATACTTGTTTACATTAAATATTCGGTGCATGTAAATTGAAATAGGGAAAGGGTCAATCGGTGGAATGATTCCACGGTCCAATGAGGGTTGGCGGTGGAGGATAGGTGTCGGCCACTAGGGCATCTAGGTTGTTGTGATGTTTGTTTCTTGCTAGATTAGTTAAGGTTTCGACGAAACAAGAAAGTGTTTCGCCAAAGGGGATCTTGACGAAACAGAAAGTGTTTCGCCAAGGATATGTTGACGAATTAGAGGGGGTGTTTCGCCAAGGGTAGTTGGCGAAACAGAATGTGTCTCGTCAAATATGTGTTTCGCCAAAACCGTGTTTCGCCAATTTGAATACTTTGCACTGTAACTTGATTTAACTATGCCAAATGTTAACTGGATTGATTAACTGCTGTTAAGTGATATGCTTGACTTGTATGATATGGAATACATGTTTAGTACTTATGTGATTATAGTTACGTGAACAACTTCGTGAATATGAACTGATTATCGTATACATGCATACCCTAGGACGTGATTGATGTATTTGAGCACTTACTTAGCATACCGAGCAAACCAAGGTGAGTTCACACTCTTACTAAGGCATGGGATTCCCAGGGCTTGGGAATGGGATTGAAAGGATAAGGTTGAATAGATTCATACGGACACTATTACTAGACTACCATACCATCGTCCTCGGTTGTGCAGGATACATACGTAAAACCTACGTATACTAGTATTGCTCACTGTCCTCAGGTTGCGAAGGACACTCACGTAAAACCTACGTGAACGGATACTCACTACTGCCTCGGTTGTGTCAGGCACTTACGTAAAACCTACGTAAACCCCCGCGTACCCCTATCCTCGGTTGTGAAGGATACTTACGTAAAACATACGTAAACTTGTACGTATTGCTGTTCTCGGGATAAGTAGAACACTTATGGTTACGAATAGTCTAGTGGATATAAAACATGGGAAGCCCCCACCAATAGAACATACTGTCGGCCAGTAGAGCCCCATGTTACAAACAAACTTACTATTACGCATTTACTTCCTGTGAACTCGCTCAACTAGTTGTTGATCCTCTGTTACATGCCTTGCAGGTCGTTAGGTACATGGAGCTTGCACATGGAGAAGCTGGTCGTTGTGGGCTTGGATCGTGATTATTTCGTTAAACACTTATGACATTACATACTTATTTATGTTGGGTTTTATTTATACGCTTCCGCAAAACAGTGATAACATGCTTATGTTTTGGGACACCTTTCATATGGATTTGGTTTGGTTTAATTGCAATTACTTTTACTTTATACAATGTTCTATATGATTGGTGGCTTGATCCTGGTCAGTCACGCTCCCAAGCGGTGATACTCCGCAGGTGGATTTTGGGGGTGTGACAATTATCCTCCAACGGTGGTGGAACCTGATGGTATTCTGACCCAATTCCCTTTTTGTTTTTTTCAGACTCTTTATCATCCGGTGTAATGTTGAAAATACGTTCAAGAATATATGACGAAGCATGATAACTTTGAAGTTTGTTAACTAAGTTTTCTTTTTCAGCTAGTTCTTGTTTAAGTTTAGTTGTTTCATCAATATAGTTATTTAACACTTGTTGTTTTCCAGCAAATCTGGCTTCAAGAAAACTATTTGATTTCTGACATGCAGACAATCTATTATCCAGACTTGTTACCTTACTTTCCAAAATTTCATATGCTTTTTTAATCGTATGATATGACAACTTCATTACATCATATTCTTTTTGCAAATTTTTAATAGTTTTATCTTTTGGAACACATTCATTGCAAACTTCTGAACACTTTTCTTTCAAAATTTTGTTTTCTTTTTCAAAATCATCACATTTTTGTTTCAGCTTTTCATTTTCTTGTTTCAAAAACTTTTTGTTTTCAATCATTTCATTACATTTTTCTTTGAAAATCTTTTCAATTTTAATAAATTATATATCTCTGGATCTTAGATTGTTATCCTTTTCAGTACAAGCTCTGCATGTTTCCATGCATTTCTTGCACTGTTCATCAATTTTATACATAGATTGATCTAACATTTCAGAAGATTTAGACTGAATTCTTACCTCAGTATTAGGCACCTTGGCTTTTTCTACCTTCTGTTTCTGATTTTCTTTCTCTGGCTTTTTTTCTGCAACAACTTCCTCTGATTTCTCTTCACCAGCTATCTCTTTCTTCACATCCTTCAGTAACTTCTCACTCTCAACCACAATCTCTTCAACCATGTTCTTCTTCTTTTTCTCCAAGCTCGCATGCATAACTTTGTAGATTTCTTCTTCAACCTTTTCTCTGTAATTTCGAATTTCTCTAAGCCCTCGACACCAAACATCCACAGTTGGAATTACAGCTACTAAGGCTTCAAAATCAACCTCATCTGGATCAACTGTCGGATTACCTTTTGGATCAACATAACATTCATAATCAGAATCCCATCTTCTTGCCCATCTTGCTTCTTTCTAGGCATCATACATTTGTTCCAAATAACCTTGTGCCTCTTTTTCTTATCGACTCTCAGTAATCAACACCCTTTTGTTCATGATTGACATCTTCAAATCACGTTTTAATTTTTGTTCCTTGTATATTTCACCTGCAAAGATTTACCAAACAATTAATCAGATTTTGAAAATTTAAACAACAATAAATCTTTGTCAATCTGTTTCGTTGTATCAAATCTGTTTTCCAAATAACTCGAATGAACTCTGTTGAGGGTTTTGTATCAAATGGACAAATATACTCCACACTTAGCTAATGTTCGAATGGACTTGTTTTAATCTGATGAACCTTTACAATTATAACTCTCAAAATGACCTTTAACTTTGTTTCAAATGGGCTTGATCTTTTCTGAGTCTCCGGATGGACTTCAATCTAATAGTTCGAATGGAGTGATAATAACGAATGTTCTGATTGTACCAACAAAGTTATCCAATAAACTTCACACACTCATCATAATGCACATGATCTGATTGAATCGAACTTTTGAATCAAGAATCTCAAAATGATTATTAGGCCGATTGAAAACGTGTTTCTTATTGGACCAATTTTTTTAGCACATGGGCCTTTAAACACTTGTAAAATGTATCCTGTTTGTACTTCATACGGATGAACTTCACTTGAGAATTTGACTCGGATGGAGTATATTGTACGGATGAACAACAATGACAACCCAAAATCAATGTGAGCTTCGGATGAACTTCACTCGGATGAACAAAAGAACCTGAATGGACTAATTGGGCTCCGGATGAAGTATATGAGTGGATGGACTTCCTTTTGTAATTCTTCAGATGGGCTTTACACTCAAATATTCTGGATGGATAATGTTTCAACTATTTTCGAATGGACTTTAATGTTTCATTGGACCTAAATTTCATCCAATAGGCTTTCACTAATTCAAATGATTTTGCATGTGAACTCTGACAAAATTTGAAGATATCGAGCATATGATCACATTGACAATAAATGCCTTTGTTTCTATATTGGACCACTTTAACACAAACAGATCTTAGACTATGGGGTATGGGGCTTGGGTTGGGGCGTGGGTTGGGGGAAAACGCCCAAGCCACCACCCCGGGTGGGCTTGGGTTGGGGCGTGGCCCTTGGGGCTTGGGTTTGAAGCCGGGCGTGGGGCGGGCTAGCAAGGTGACTTGGCAGGCTGTCAATGGCCAAACCAAACTAGCCATTTCACATGCCCCCATGTGTCAACTCATGCCCCCAACCCAAGCCCCACCATACCCCATGGTCTTATAAAAGAGCCGCCAAAAACCAATCTTAGTTTCTCATAATAAGTTGGGCCGACAACTTTATTTAATGTTTGAAATTGATTGGCTACTGAATTAATGGGTATGACCACATAAAGATGTTATTGGGCCGCATATATCACTATCTTTATAACCTTTTCATGTGATGACTTGACAGAATCAAAACCTTATTGGACCATTCACATTAATCGCATGAAACAACTTTTCACCCTTTGTCACGTGATGTCAAATTCTATTTGTATTTTATCGAGCAGTGAATTCAGTCTAAGACTAGACAACCCTTTTTCTTAATTGGACCACTTCACCTTTTCATTAATTGGAATTGATTGTTATCTGGATATGCTTTATTGGGCCACACAAAATGATGTTGAAAATAATTGGACCGTCCGGGTGGTTATTTAGTGAATGGTCAAGAAGGTCTTCCGGATGGACTTATTTTACTCCATCCGAGCGGATGGGGTGTGTATATAATACGAATGAACTTTTATAATCTATGAATGGAGTCAAAACCTTCCGGATGGACAATTATTAGGTACGAATGGACAACTTCTTAGCTAAATTTAGTCCGAATGGACTTACTTTGGTCCGGATGGACACTAATCCCGTCCGAATGGACAATGAAGGTCCGGATGGGCTAAAACATGCCCATCCGTCCGGATAGACACCCATATGAACATGAACATCAGCGAAAAACATTTTTTCAGATTGAAAATCTTTGATTTGAACCCTTAAAACTTTAAATTTTGTTATGAAACTTTGTAGGATTATAAAATCATGTTTTGCGCATCACATATAAAAAATTCAGCCATTTTTAACCGTAAAATCGTTGTTAATTTTGAGGTTTTGGTTCAAAAAGTGTTAAAAAGAGAAGATGTAGAAGAACGATGAATCTGATGTACAATTCAACTCCGAATCTGATGAAACCAAGTAGATTCTTGTAGATATGATCCGTGCAATCGATCTCCCGCTCTGATACCACTTGTAGGATCGGATTTGACTCCCGAACGATTGCAAACGACACGTAGGACGTGCGGAATCCATGTACGTGTGTGGACCAAACACAAGAACTAACTAACAGATGATTCTATTGATAATATCACAACGTTTTACACCTTGAATGTAACAACTCTCATCAAAAGTCATAATTATTAAATTAATTTTCCCAATAGGAAACCCTAATTGAGACACCCAAGTGATTCTGCACAAACCCTAAAATTTTCAGAATAATCAGAATCAGGATCTAGGCCCCTAAAACTCAGGGGGGTAAACCCTAGTTACGATTATCTAAATAAAACGCTGTCAAAAACGAATTTTACGATTTCGTCAACTCAGCAAGCCTAGTTAGGGACGTGGCTACTCTATGGAAATAGGTGACCCCTCGCGCCACGCGACGCCCAGAGGGGTACCCCTCGCGTCACGCGAGGGGGTCAAAATTTTGTGTATAAATAGTGGACTTTGGGACATGAATTCTGGAGTTAAAACGACGTAAAATTTCGCTACGTACACTGAGTTACGCTCTGTTTACTATTAAAACACACACGAATCCCGAATCCCTGCCGCAAACAGGGTAATAACTCAATCGCTGCTACGATTCAATGTCCGATCGATTAAACTATCCAATGGATGTTTAAGTGCTGCCCACATTAGGGTTATGCTTTGTCATTCGTCGTTAATTCGATGGATGTTTAAGTATCGCACTTTGTCATTCGTTGTGAGGGTTGATCTCGTGAGTTATCGTAAATGCTGTATTGATTACTAACCTAGTTTTGTGTGCATTGTTATTTAAAATAGGTTAACAAGGCTAATCAGTAGACTAGACTCTGTCCGTGTTAAAACTGCAATGTGAGTCATTCTCTTTTTATCAAATTTAATTTCAAAAGCATGTTTATTTTCAAAGTTATAATTACAGGGATTAAGTTTATGTAGTCACCAAATTACAGCCGGTATGTGGGGTTTTGTATACATTACTTGATAATCTTTGCCATTAGACAAACGGGTAGCCAATGGTGATATGACCATAGTCACAGATCCGGTCGAGTGACAAATACTGTGAGTAGTTAGTTGACATCAGAAACATTGTAATCTCCCTTAATACTGTAAATTATAACAAACAGGTCGTTTTAGTAAATAGAATGATTCACCAGTGTTTCCCGCTGACAAAACCTTTTTCAAACATGTTTCAGGTGATCTGTTGTAATCCAGGAAAAGTGCCGAGAAGCACTGCAAGCTTAAGAAAGTGGCTCATTATAAAATAAAGAAATATGTTTTGTAACATAAAGATTTCTCCGTGAAATCATAGTATTGTAAATTACCGGGGTTTTAACCCGAATTGTTAAATAAAATAATCGGGAAAATTTTACCTTTAAAAAGATCCTGATGATAAACTTCCGCTGTTAAACTCAATTAAATAAAATACCACGGGATTTCTGTCCCGCGGCTCCTGAAACGGGTCAAACCGGGTCGGGGGCCGTGACAGAAAAAGGTGGTATCAGAGCCACTGAGTTAAGCTAATTAAGTATTTAGAAATACTTAATTTTTCCTGATTATTATTATTATGTGATTATGTGTTTTATTAACTGACTATTTGTTAGTTACAGTATGGGTAAACAAAAGCTTTCAAACATCTATCTTAAATTAGATAGATCATCAAATGAAAAGGGAAGTTCATCCCAAACTCCTGAAGAAGGAATATTTGTTCGAAAAGCCCAATATGAGGAACCACTTTCTCCTGATAAAAGAAGTTTGATTATTAGAAAAAGTCGGGAGAAATTAAAGAAATCCCGAGAAAAGAAAGTTAAAAAGGAAACCCAGGAATTAATCCGTAAATCACCATGGGAAGACAAGTTAGATGAAAAATGGGCGGATCTTTATATGCTAGCCACTGTAGCAGTAAATGCTAATCTTTAGAATACCATGACTCCGTATTAGCAACTTACAAGCCAGAAATATCATCTAGTAAATAAATAAAATTACAATAAAACTAGTATGTTTAATTGTTAATTTTCCTTTGTATTAAATTAGTCACAGAATATGCAATAATATTTGAGGTTTATCTGTAAAATTTGTTATAAAATTTTAATTTATTTTTACATATATGTTAAACAACATGAATGAGTTATCTGGAGCCCTAGAGAATCTCAACCTTTACCCTGTAAACATAGAAGTTTCTAAAGAGTTTACTGGGTACTTTCCTGATGTGGAACAACCTATAGAATTCAACGCTCCACCTCTGGAAAAGCCAAAACCTAAGAAAAGAAAGAGAATCGTATGGGGGAGGTGTGTACATAGGAAAAAGCCAGCTAAGAGACTTCCTAAAATAAACAATCCCTTAGAAAAATGAAAAGAAATTGAAACCGGGGAAAGTTCCAGACAGCAGGAATTGGAGATTGAAGTAGGGGAAGATTCTAGACAAATGGGAATACAGTTTGAGGAATATTCTAAGCAAATAGAAATGGAGGTTGGAAAAGGTTCTAGACAAACTAAAATAGAAATTGGAGAAAGCTCTAAACAAACCCAGGAAATGACATTTCAGGAGGAGTTAGATTTTATATTGACAAGCTGTGATACTATTAAGCCTGTCAATAATAATAATTTTTACTCTAATCCTATCGAAAATCAACTCCCTATAAACTTCGAACCAGCAATCCCAGAACCAATAATCCACACCCAACCTTTAGGTATGGACGAATGGTGGACTAATGATTGGCAATTCCAAAACCTTATCAATAGTCCCTATACGTTTTTCCCTCAATTTGATCCAGAACCTTTACCAAATCCACCGATGAGTAATGAGAATATGGCTGAACTTCGCCATTTTGGTGAAGAGCTGATGGATGCTGGGAATAGGATCCGAGAGATAGGAGGACAAATCTCATGGAAATATGATGAGAGAGAACATCGTTATTAATGCAAGTTGACGAGGGAGAAATGGGTTATGAGTCTGTGGTTGTATAATAACAGTAGTAAAATCAGTATGTGTAAAATAAACAATAAAATGGTTGAATATAGAAGTATAATATATAAATGAAAATTTAGAAAATTTTATAAATTTTGGTTGTATATTTGTTTACATGATTATGTGTGATTAATTTATTGGATTGTTTTTTTTATTTTATATTAACTATTTAAATTAATTATCAGATGGCAAACATAGGTAATGAACCAGTAAATGAAGTAAATCAACCTGAGCAAAATCAGGAAGAGCAATTGTTAAATAGGCAAGATATAGAGGATATCGTTGCACAAGGAATAGCTAATGCTATTCCAGCAATCGTTGCTGCTGTCCAGAAACCTATTAAACCTCAATCAATCATTCCTAGTAAACGTACACAAGGCGACAACTTTAGTAATAGTATAAACGGAGGTGGTAATCATGTTAATAACAATAATGATCTGCAAGCCCCAATTTTCAAGAAAATGAAAGTTGCGACGTCTGGTTGAACTTACAAAGAATTCCTTGCCTGTAAACCAACTGAGTTTGCAGGTAATGAAGGGGCTATTGCAGCACTGCGTTGGTTGGAGAAAACTGAGGCAGTAATTACTATAAGTAAATGTGCTGAGGAAGATCAAGTTATATATGCGTCGAATCTTTTTAAAGAAGGGGCGCTAGAATGGTGGAACACAGTGTTACAAGCGAAAAGAAGGATCGAGGCATATGCCATGAAATGGGAAGAATTTAAGAATCTTGTAGAAAGAAAATTCTGTCCTGAGTATGAAAAAGATCAAATGGCAAATAAATTTTTAAATCATCGAATGCTGGGTGTAGATTGTCGCAGTTATACCTCGACATTCTTCGAATATGCTAGAGTGGTACCAACACTGGCTTCGCCAGAACCGGTACTCATTTCTCGCTATATTTGGGGGCTGATTAGCGAAATCCGTAACATCGTTAAAGCTACGAGACCTCGTACTATTGACGATGCGGTGGAATTAGCTAACACCCTAACTGATGAACTGGTACGCACAAGAGATGAAAACAGGAAAAAGGAACTGGCTCAGAAAATTACCCAAGGATTTCGTACGAGTAATAATAGCAACTTCAAGAGAAGAGGAACAGGGCAATCCTCAAATCCACCTTTCTGCAGAAATTGCAAAAAGAAACATTATGGAAGATGTAATGTGACCTGCAACTTTTGCAAAGCTATAGGACATCATGAAGAAGACTGCAGAAGGAAAACAAAGATCTGCTATAACTGTGGAGAAAATGGGCATTTCAAAACAGAATGTCCTAAATTGATCAAACCAGCAGACAACAAACCCAAGGCGACCGACGGAGCTACTAAGAAGAATGTCAGAGCATTCCAGCTGACCACTCAAGAAGCATAACTCATTCCAGATGTGATAGCCGGTACGTTCTTAGTTCACAACGTTTACGCAAAAGTATTATTTGACTCTGGTGCAAACCAAAGTTTTATAAATACTTTATTCTGCCAAGCTCTTAAGTTACCCTTAACCAACATTAGGCAGATTTTTACAGTCGAAACCGCAGATGGGAATTCAGTTAAAATAAATCAGGTTTTGCAAAAAGTAGAAATAGAACTTTCAGGTCATAACTTTTCTGCAAACCTATTACCTATGAAATTAGTTGAATTCGATGTTGTGTTAGGAATGGATTGGTTAGTAGCCAACCATGCTCGAATCCTTTGTGACCAGAACTCTATAGAAATTTAGGCACCTACTGGAGAAGTAATCATGATTACAGGAGATAAACCGCGTAAACCCATGAAGTTCATATCAGTAATGAAAGTTGCTAGTTATGAACGAAAACAAGGAATAGTATATATGATTTCAGTAATCATTAATACTAAGGGTAAAGAACTTAAGGAGATTCCTGTAGTCTCAGAATACCCAGAGGTATTCCCAGAAGAGTTACCAGGATTACCACCAGATAGGGAGGTAGAATTTAGGATTCATCTAATTCCTGGAACTACACCGATAGCCAAAGCACCTTATCGGTTAGCTCCTACCGAAATGTTAGAACTGAAAACGCAATTAGATGAATTACTAAGTAAAGGTTTCATACAACCTAGTTCATCCCCGTTGGGAGCACCAGTGTTGTTCGTAAAGAAGAAGGATGGTTCAATGAGAATGTGTATTGATTATAGAGAATTGAATAAGGTTACAATTAAGAATCGATACCCATTACCTAGGATTGATGATCTTTTCGATCAACTTCAAGGAGCTAGATATTTTTCTAAGATCGATTTACGCTCTGGATATCATCAATTGAAAGTACAAGAAGAAGACCTACCTAAAACTGCTTTCCGGACTAGGTATGGTCATTACGAGTTTACAGTCATGCCCTTTGGGTTAACGAATGCTCCTGCCGTATTCATGGACATGATGAATAGAATCTGTAAACCGTATTTGGATAAATTTGTGATTGTTTTTATAGACGATATACTTATTTATTCCAAAAGTCAGACAGAACATTGTCAGCACTTGCATGCACTCTTAACTTTGTTAAGAAAAGAAAAACTGTATGCCAAAATCTCGAAGTGTGAATTTTGGTTGCAAGAAGTGCAATTCTTAGGACACCTGGTGAATCAGGAAGGTATTCATGTAGATCCTGCTAAGATAGAGGCAATTACCAATTGGAGGGTTCCGCAAACCGCAATGGAAATTAGAAGTTTTATAGGTTTAGCTGGATATTATAGACGGATTATTAAGGATTTTTCCAAGATAGCTGTACCATTAACTAAGCTAACCTGTAAAGCCATTAAGTTTGAATGGGGACCTAAACAAGAAGAAGCCTTTAGAATCTTGAAGCAGAGATTAACAAATGCTCCAATCCTAGCTTTACCAGAAGGGACTGAAGATTTTGAAGTATATTGTGATGCTTCAAAACTAGGATTTGGATGTGTTCTTATGCAACGCAAAAAGGTAATTGCATATGCTTCAAGACAGTTGAAAAAGCACGAGGAAAATTATACAACTCATGACTTAGAGTTAGGCTCCATAATTTTTGCCCTTAAGATTTGGAGACATTATCTTTACGGAAGTAAATTTACTGTCTATACAGACCACAAAAGTTTAAGATATATTTTTGGGCAAAAAGAGTTAAACATGAGGCAAAGGAGATGGATGGAAATCCTAAGTGATTACGACTGTGATATTCAATATCAGGAAGGAAAAGAAAATGTAGTTGCAGATGCTTTAAGTCGTAAGTACCATGAGAAACAACGACGGGTTCGTGCTCTCAGATTAAATCTATAATTAGATTTAATGGAACAACTGAAGCATTTTCAAGAAACAACAATAGAGGATGCTGCTGAAGGAATGAAAGGACGAATAAAAGAATTAGAACAGGGAGATGATGGAATTTGGAGATTTCATAAGAAAAGGATTTGGGTACCGAAGCAGGGAGAATTAAGAAATAAGATCTTAGAGGAAGCTCATAAATCTAGGTATACCATACATCCTGGAAACAATAAGATGTACCAAGATTTAAGAAATAATTTCTGGTGGATAGGCATGAAGAAGGATATAGCTAGATATGTTTCTAAATGTCTTACTTGTTCACAAGTTAAGGCAGAACATCAGAAACCTTCAGGTCTACTACAACAATTAGAAATGCCAAAATGGAAATGGGAACTCACAACAATGGATTTTGTTACTAAGTTGCCCAAAACCAGAAAAGGTAATGATGCGATTTGGGTAATTGTAGATCGATTAACCAAATCAGCTCATTTTCTACCCATGAAGGAAACCTTTAGTATGGAAAGGTTAGCCAAATTGTACGTAGACGAAGTAGTATCTTTACATGGAGTTCCACTCTCCATTGTATCAGATAGGGATAGTCGGTTCACTTCTCATTTTTGGACAAGTTTCCAGAAAGCAATGGGAACTCGACTAAACTTAAGCACTGCATATCATCCTCAAACAGACGGGCAAAGTGAAAGGACGATCCAAACTCTGGAAGACATGCTCAGACCATGTGTGATAGATTTTGGTGGAAATTGGGATGACCATTTACCATTAATTGAATTCTCCTATAACAATAGTTATCATTCAAGCATTGAAACTGCCCCATTTGAAGCATTGTATGGAAGAAAGTGCAGAACTCCAGTTTGTTGGGCAGAAATAGGAGAAAGTCAATTATCAGGTCCAGAGATTGTGCAAGAGACTACTGATAATATCACACAAATCAAGGAAAGACTGAAGACTGCTCGAGATCGTCAAAAGAGTTATGCAAACGATAGAAGGAAGCCATTGGAGTTCCAAGTTGGAGTTAAAGTACTATTGAAAGTTTCTCCTTGGAAAGGAGTAGTTCGATTCGGTAAGAAAGGAAAGCTAAGTCCAAGATACGTAGGACCATTCTCGGTGATCCAACGTATAGGACCAGTTGCTTATCGTTTACAACTACCAGAAGAGTTATCTGGAGTACATGAT
>JARYGA010003865.1:0-31683 GCA_030545235.1 Helianthus tuberosus | reverse complement strand
TGCTCCCGATCATACCAGGCAAACCATGCTCAGCATTATGTACCTCGTAGATCTTTTGAAGGTCGTCCCATGTGGGCGTTCTAAGATAACGCGCACCGTACACATCAATTATACCTTTATATAAAAATATAGACAAACATAAGCTTCAAAAAAAATAATTGTAAACATACCCGTCGTTTTAAAAAAAAAGTAAAGTATAAGAATTCTACCGCGACAAAAATGCTCCAAGCTGTCTCGTGTTGTTTTCTCCGCCATTTTTAGATACTCGTCGTTGATATCGGTAGTGTTACCATAAGCAAGGATTCGTAACGCCGACGTACACTTTTGGATACCCGTAAATCCAAGTGCCCCTCTCGCATCCGGTTTTTGTTTAAAATAATCGTAGTTGGCTTCCAAGTCGTCGACTATGCGTAGAAACAACCGCTTACTCATTCGGAAACGACGCCTAAAAAATTCGTTTGAAAATGTCGGCGCCTCGTCAAAATAGTCTTTCATCAAACGATCGTGTGCCGCGTGTCGGTCTCGTTCAACATAGCCTCTTTTATTTTTTTCTGCTTGGGGCCGACGAGAATGGTTGACATATCTCACCGCTAGTTGACAAGCACTCGTAACCGCCTCTTGCTCAAGCTCCTCATCGGTCGAACCATCGCCATCCGCAAAATACTCGTTGTAGTAAAAATTTACCATGGATGAAGAACTAGGAGAATCCATCAAGGTTTTTTAAAAATGGTTGAATTTTTAGAGAGGTTTTGAGATTGTTTTTGTTGAAAATGAATGAGTTTTGGTTGTTTATATATATATATATATATATATATATATATATATATATATATATATATATATATATAATAGGTTTAAAAAAAAATTAAATCAACTAGCCGTTAGCAACTAGCCGTTGATTGGTTGGTTCAAGATTGAAGGAGCGTTTTAATTTAAACGCCGGGGGCATTTTTTTTCGAAAATCACGCCCTATAACGCCTACCGTAATGGTAGGCGGGGCGTTATAATGCAAAAATTTTTAAAAAAAAACGCCCCAGTACGGGCGGTCTTAGAGTCATTATATATCATTAAGTCCACTATTTCAATATTCAATATCTTGTTTCAATGCACTCCAATTAGAAAGAAAAATAAAATATTAATATCAACATTTAACACTAATTTAATATTTGAAACCTGTTTAATTACATTCATGATTTCGCCATCTAATATACGACACTTTATCTCATTTAAATACCTTTCACATTATTTATAAAAACCAATGAAACTCATTTATTTTATGTTAATAACCATACATTTATATAATAATTAGTATCCATATAGTGTACCTAAAATGTACTGATCAGGGACGAAAACTATGAGTTTTCCGGCCAAAAACATGTTTTCCGCCGAAAAAGGAGTTTTCCTGCTACCTCAATAGTTGGGGCTTTTCACTTAGAAAATGCTGCTAAAGGTGCGTAATAAGGTTACAAAGGGGTTTGAGACGAAAATGCTGAGTTTTCCTGTTAAAAAGGGGTTTTCCGGCCAAAAACGTTTTTTCCGGCGACCGGATACTAACGGCGTTAGGATTCTGTTAATCAGGGTCCATTAAAGGCCAATATGTGAAAAGTTGGAACCGTCAGTGAGAATTTTTTAAGTTGGAACCGTTGCCAGCCAAACAGCAATAGTTTGGATTATTAAAATCCATTATTCCATTATTAAGAAGCCGACAAAAAGGCATATGATCTGGAGAAGAAGGCGTATGCTATTCTCACTCAAGCACTTCACAGAGACATATTTCATCAATTCTCATATTGTAAGACCACGAAAGCTTTATGGGATGCATTGGTAGCGAGAGGAGAAGGAAATGCAGCTACTAGAAAGATACGCCATGATTTATTGAAGAAAGAGTTTGAATCATTTCTGTTCTTGGAGAATGAGACTCTAAATGATATGACTACTCGTTTTTATCATTTGATTAGTGAAATGACTTCCTATAGTGTTGCTACAAATCATCCGGAAATGATTGCACGATTTGCTGATGCTCTACCTCCTAAGTGGAGTCCATTCATTGAACTTCTAAAGCATACGGGCGCTCTGGATGCAGCCAATGTCAGTCTTTATGAATTCATTCAGAAGTTGGAGAACAAGAACGAAGAGGAAATTCGGAAAGCTAAAAGGATTGCATCTGCACCTCTTCAAAACACAGAAATGTATTTGCCTGGTTTTAGTCCTTCGGCTAGTTCTAGTTCCATTCAGCAACTGAAGCTTCAAACGGCGTTTGTATCCAATACAAACTCTTCTCCGTTTCCATCGCAACCACAGTGGAATCAAAGTGCTTACATGTCACAATCTGTATCTCAACCTCCACCTCAAGCCCAACCACAACAACAACAAGCGCATTATACCAACAATCCTTCACCCCAAAACACCAACACTGTCAGAGTTGATACTTCCAATCTTTCAAAAGTCAGTGTAGAAGTTGCAAAGGAACATTTGGAACTTCTCAACACAATGTTCAGTTCATACTGTGGATTGGTAGTAGGTCAAATTGGAAACATCAATATGACCAATGAAGATTATCAGCAGATAGACCGTGATGAAATGGAGTTAATGGATATCAAGTGGGCGTTTGCAAGTGCAGTTAGAAGGGCAAAGGATTTCATGGCTCGAACAGGAAGAACTTCGTTGGAAGGCAAAAATAATACGAAGTATGGGTTCAATAAAGATGCTGTTACATGTTACAATTGTGGCGAAAAGGGTCACTTCAAACGTGAGTGCACCCGACCAAGCAAGCAAGGCAATCAGAATCCGTTCAGAAATCAGACGAGTACTTCTAATGCAAATCAAGACAATCCTGAACGAAGGATAGTAGCGGTGAACAACAATCAGAACCAGAACCAGTCTGGACCTTCAAACACCAATCAAGCATTGATTGTTCAAGCTGATGAAGGATGCGATTGGTCTGTACAATTGGGAGATAATAATCAAGGAGGTGGAACTGCATGCTATGCAAAAATTATCAATCACATCAAGCATGTTCACAAGGAAGAGTTTTCTGAAAGTGATGATAGCTCGGGTTATAGTGGGAGTTCAGATGAAGAAAGCTCGAATGCAGGAGATTCTAATTCTGAAAATGGATCTTTTTCTTATCAGACTGCCTTTATGGCGAATGTCTCGGCCTCGACAAGTCAGGTAAAGTCTGAAACTCCTAGAATATGTAGTGATTGTGCTGATTTAAAACATGTGTTGATACATGAAATGTCTGTTGACTTCGTCTGATGATGTTCAAGGTCAAAGATAGTCAAGATCGGTCAGCAATAGTCAAATGTATAGTTATACATAGGTATCGCTTTTATGTCATAGTTATAGAGGATTTCGCTTATGTGGTTATTCAGGGTTTCGCTTTAGTGTCAATCATGGGGTTTCGCTCATGTGGCTGACACAGGAGCGAAATCACATCTTCTATATAAACCCCAAAAGCGAAATCATATGTATCAGTGTATGTGTGTGCTATGGTAACGAAGTGCTGTCAAAATTCAATCAGAAAGCATTAATGAGAAGGAATTGAAAAGGAACAAGCTGTGTAACTTTGCATATTCTGATTCCGCCTTAATATGTAAAGATGAACTACCTTAACTGACGTTTAGGGTCAAACAACGGTCCAACAAGTGGTATCAGAGCTTCAGGACAAGGAGTTCATGCTACTACAGCTGATTCTACAAAAATCTCTCATTTCTACTCACTTTCTCTCATACTTTTTCAATTTGAAATAGTTCCTACGGTCGAAATGGTCTGATTTTGGAGTATATTGTGTAAAATACAGTATTAACAAACCCTAGAAAGTTTCAGGCTAAAATTTAAACTAAAACTTGGTCAAAAATGGAGAAAACCTGATTTCGCTCATACGAACATCAAGGTTTCGCTTTTGTGTCACTAGATAAGGTGCTATTTCGCTTTTATGACAGCCTGAACAAGTGATTTCGCTTTTACGTACAAGTGATTTCGCTTTTAAGGTCAAAATCAGATTTCGCTCAAGTGTACCAAGGGGTATCGCTCAAGTGAACAAATTGTGATTTCGCTTATACGTCACAATTTGTGATTTCGCTCCAGTGTCAGTATTTTTGAAAAATTTGAAAATTTGTCTAAGTGTTTTGCTGATTTTTCAGGTACATTCAAGATGGATGATATTTTCTTAAACCCATTTAGCAACATGTACGCATTTGCTGGAAATACCGGAAATGACGATTCTTCAACAAGCAACAATACAAATGAAAATGAAAATCCTCCGAAAGAAAAGAAGAAGGAAGCATGGGAATCTGAAAGTGCATTTGGAACGTTCAACAAACCTCCAAAGCTTATGGCTATTGAAGAATACAGTCGATGGTGCAGGAAGTTTGAAGATTGGATGATGGCTTTTGCATTTCCTAGCTGGAAGAGTTTGAAGAATGGTTATGAAAATGGAAACAAAAATGGAGAAGCGTTAAGAACAACTGAAGAAGTTGATTCATTTGTTGCTGAACAAAAATGCGTTGCATTACTATTTCAATCTGTACGGGAAGACATTATTTCGTTGATAGAATATTCAAACGCTAAAGATCTTTGGGCAAAGCTAGAAAAGAAGTGTTTGGGAAGTACAGAAATCGTCAAGAACAAGAAGAAACTACTCAGAAAAGAATTTGATATGTTTGGTTGCTTGAAAAACGAATCTGTATCGAAAATGATCGAAAGGTTTGGACATTTAAAACTAGAGTTATCAAGACATGGAATCATTTATCCTGATGATGAACAAGTTGATAAATTGTTTGATTCATTACCTGACGAGATGGATTGGAGATATTATGCTCTTATGTTGAAGAACACTATTCCATCACAAGATCTCACTCCAGATTTGCTGATAGAAAGGTTGGAAAGTCATGAGCTGGAACTCAAGAAGACGTTTAAAGTTAATCACTCATCTTACCAACAGAATCTGAATCTGTATTATCCGAAGAGTATGATGCCAAAGGCAACTTCACCGAAGACTGCGTTCTCTGCTGAAAGTGTTTCTATAGCAAATAAAGAAAGTCAAAGTGGTCAAAGCAGTGGATATCATACGGGGTCTACATCTTCTGGGAGAAATTCTGAGGCAAAGAACCGTTTTCAATGCAACATCGCAATTGATTTGAAGAATGCTCAGAATTTTGATGAAGAATCTGCTAAACAGCAAATGGTCTTCTTAGCTTCAGTTTTGGAATCTTATGAAGGTTTGGTAGCTGGGAAGATTGGAAA
Organism: Helianthus tuberosus; assembly: GCA_030545235.1. NCBI lineage: Eukaryota > Viridiplantae > Streptophyta > Magnoliopsida > Asterales > Asteraceae > Helianthus > Helianthus tuberosus. Next base: position 26,436 of record JARYGA010003865.1, on the reverse strand, counting down.
TACCAACCTAACGAAGGAAGATTATGATCAGATCGATCCGGAGGAAATGGAATTGATAGACATTCGTTGGGCGATGGCAAGTGCTGTTAGACGTGCACAACGTTTTATGGAAATCACCGGCAGGAAGACAATTGGTGGTCCATCTACAAAGCTGGGATTTGATAAAACCAAAGTGACGTGCTTCAAATGCAAACAAAAAGGTCACTTCAAAAGAGAGTGCAGAAACGCGTATGCAGATGAATCAGAGAATCCTTTCAGAGATGATTACTATAAAAAGGCAATCTATCACCAAAACAAATCTGAGCCGCCTAGATTGAAGCAAGTTGAAGACAATAGAGAAAAGTCTAGAGCTCTTGCAGTAATCTACGATGACGAAGGATATGATTGGAGTCAAGAAGTTTTACCAGAAGAAGATGCGATAGGTTACGCATTCATGGCGAAAAATGATGAACCAAAACCTTGGGAAGAAAATAGAACAGAAGAACAGAAGTACAGATACAGAAAAATGATTGCTGAAAACAAAATTATCAGAATTTCTGGTATCTATCTGGAAGCTAAAAGAGCAAATCGTTGGGATCCAGACAGAGAGTGTTATCTTGATCCGTATGGGAATATTGCTATTGATCATGATACTCTTGATATTGAAGCTATAATCAATGAGTACAAAGAAGATGATGAGTACTGGCAACATAAATGGTGGGGAACTCCAACTTCAAAGATGATTCAAGAAGAGAAAGAGAGAAAGGAAAAAGAGGAGAAAGAAGAGAGAGAGAGAAAAGAGAAAGAAAACTCAAAGAAAACTGATGATGGTATTATTGATACAACTCAGGAGTTGACTGCAGAAAATTTAGGAAACATGGCTGACAAAGTGCTAGCTGCAAAAGCACTTGAGGTAGATCCTAATTCTGTTACCAAGTCAAATGGATCGGTCAGTCAAAGTGTGTCAACAAATGCGTCAGGTAACACAATTGAGTCAGATAACAAGATTGAAGGAAATGCTGACTGCAAAAATTGCACCAAACAATGCAATTTTTGTAGCACTGTCACGTATCTTAAAAATGAGAAAATCAAGAATCTGACAACAAAGGTTAGAAATGTTGAAAATCAGATTCTCGATCGTGACAAAAGTGTTAGAGCTTCAACTGAACGGAACAAAGAATTAACGGCACAAATTGAAAATGATAAAAAGGAACATGAGAAACTAAAATCTGAATATGAAAAGTTAATTCTTGAAAACCGTCAAATTTCTGAAAAATTTGAGAAATTGAAAAACATTGTCAAAGATAGTGATGATCGTAATGGAAAAACTTTTAAAGAAAATGAACATCTAAGAGCTGTTTTGGGATTAAAAGAAAAATCGATTAATGAACAACTGGATCAAATTGCTAAATTGAAACTTAAAGTTCAAGAAGCTGAAATTGAGAATGAACGAATCCAGTTGAAGCTTAACAGCTATAAATCGGCAAGCTTTGTTTTGCAGCATATTGTTCCTAAACCTATAGGGAAAAACAAAGATGGCGAGGATGTGTTTTCTGATGGAACGGGTATAGGTTTTCACACAGTTCCACCGCCAATTTTAGACAACTACACGAAAAAGCAGTCTAGTTTGGTGGAAATTGAGGAAGAAAGTGAAGTTAAACTTCCTGAAAACATTGATGTCACGTTTACATCTTCCAATGAAGAGGGTGTCCAAAATGATGTGGTGAAAAGTGTGGTAGACAAAGTGCTTAAACCGGATTGTGACACTTCTGAGGAGGATGAGTGTTTTTTTGACAAATACATTCTGAAACAAAAGTCCAAAAACAACTTAAGTGATGAACCGGGTCTTGTGATGTACAAGATGGCTGGATCTGATAAGTTGTATTCGGATTTAGAGTTTCCAATTGAGAATGTTAACATGAACAAATTGACAAATGTTTTTAAACTTGTTGAAGTTGAGTTGTCAGCAGTGAATGATCTGAGTCGAAAGAAAGACATGGTTTATAACAAGAAAACTGTTTATTCACCACGTTTTTACAATAACAATAGAAACAATTGGTCGGGTGATTATCGGGGTGGTTATGGTTATCGGAAGAACAATTTTCAAAACAAGAGGTTTATTGAAAAGAAGGTGTTTGTGAATGGTTCACGGTTACTTTCTGATGAGAAAAATGAAATTTTTTCAAAATCGAATGAAGAGTTCTTTGAGAAAAGAGCTTCACAGGCTCAGTCTGAAGGCACGAGTCGAGTAGCTGATACTCGTACTTGTTTTAGATGTGAACAAGTTGGTCATATTGCACGACAGTGTACATATGTGAAGCCTAGGACTGAAGCTGTGAAGATTCAACAAAAGAAGGTTGATGAGAAGGGTAAATCACCAATGTATGTTGAGAAGAAAGTGGTTGAGAAGCAAAACGTTAAAATCAACAATGTAAAAGCAAAAAATGAACCTATAAAGAAAGTGGTAACTAAAAATGACAAGTTTTATAAACGAGTTGCTTTACCTGAACAAATTTGGAAACCAAAAGGTGAAATGAAAAGTTCGACTTCAGAAGTGAAAAAGGCTGAAGAATCAATTTCGGTTGATTATGATGCAAGTTTTCCACCTTTGAAAGCTAAAAATTTTAAAATTCAAGTTGCTAGAGTCAAGGTTACACCTAAGGCTGATGAAGCCTGGGTGGACACCATGTTCGAATAAGCAGTTTGAATTGCCGGAGCTTCCTGGATTGCGAAGCATGAATCGGCATCTTTCTTAAAGTTGTTTAAGTCGTAGTTTGTTTTGTGCAGGACCTTCCAAGAGCCATTTCAAGATGGATCATGGATAGTGGGGCATCTCGACATATGACAGGAAAAACTGCATTGCTGTATGATGTGAGAAACATTAATGGTGGTTATGTGGGATTTGCTGGTCATGAAGGTGGTAGAATTGTTGGTGAAGGAACGTTATCCAATGGGATAGTGACGTTTGAGAGAGTTAACTACATCACTGAACTGGAAAACAATCTACTTAGTATCTCGCAGATTTGTGACAATCAGTATACTACTCACTTCACTGATAAAGAATGTTTGATTCTGAAACCTGGTTTTGTTGTTCCTGAAGAATGGATTATTATGAGGGCACCCAGAGTAAACGATTTATATGTGTTAGATATGTCGGTAGCAACTACAACTACTGGTCAAGCACATTGTTTCGTGTCTAGAGCAACTGAGAAAGAATCGAGATTGTGGCACCGAAAGATGGGGCATATTCACCTAAGGAAGATGAATCACTTGGTGCACAATGATTTGGTATTGGGAGTTAATATCAAAGGTTTTCATCTGGAAGGGGAGTGCATTAGTTGCATCAAAGGCAAGCAGAAGAAGAAGTCACACCCTACAAAGCAAGTCAATTCAGTTTCGAGACCGCTGGAAAGACTTCACATGGATTTGTTTGGTCCTGTGAATGTTAAAAGTATTACAGGCGATTACTATTGTTTGGTCGTTACTGATGATTATTCCAGATTTTCGTGGGTTTCTTTCTTGAAGACGAAAGATGAAACATTTGACAGTTTGATGGGTCTGTTCAGAAAGATTGAGAATTTGTACCAAAGGCGTATCAAGAGAATTCGTAGTGATAATGGTACTGAATTCAAGAATAGCAAGATGGAAGAATTTTGTGATGAAAGAGGTATTTTGCATGAGTTTAGTGCTCCGTACACTCCACAGCAGAATGGAGTCGCAGAACGCAAAAACCGGACACTAATCGAGACAGCTAGAACTATGCTCGCAGATTCAAAGTTACCAATTAATTTTTGGGCTGAAGCTGTTTCCGCCGCATGCTATACGCTCAACAGGGTTCTTACTGTCAAGAAGTTCAACAAAACATGCTTTGAGCTAATCAATAATCGCAAACCGAATTTGAAGTATCTAGAACCGTTCGGGTCACCTTGTACGGTTATAGAACCTTTTGGAAAGTTTGGTCCGAAGTGCATTGAGGGAATATTTGTTGGTTATTCAAATCCGTTGAGACGTGTCTTCGTTCCAAGTGAGAAGCGGATTATTGAAGCTGCAAATGTTGAATGTCAAGGTTATACTATGCCGCCGCAGAATCCTGGTGATTCATGGCGTTATCATTATGACAAACTTTGGGATTCGTTTGACATGAGAGAAGAATCAGAGGATGATGAAGATTTCTTTGATGAGTTGGATATTTTGCGTGAATATGAGTCACAGTTAAGGTTCCCAGCTGAGTATTCAAGGAGACCACGGGAAACTTCAAATGATGATGAAGCAGGTCCAAGTAATGCGGGTGAACATGATGATGTCCAACAGAATGAAGTTGCTCAAGATAATCAGTTGGTCCAGAATGATAATCTAGAAGCTGAAAACATGCCAGTCTTTGATCATGGTGATTCAGATTCTGAGGGGGAGCAAATTCAGTTTTCAAGTCAAACAAACCAAGTTGGTGAACAAGATGCAGAACAAAATGTTACTAATCTGGAGGGAAATGTAGATGTTCCGAGTGAAGTGATGCCAAGAACTTTCTCATATCATCCAGAGGAGTTGATCATAGGAGAATTACAAGCTGGAGTTCGCACTCGAAATCAGATTGATAAAGGGCTTACATGTTTTTATACAAAAGTTGCTCCTTTGCAAACTGAATTCTCATTGAGTTGTTTTATCTCGCAGGTTGAGCCAAGAACTTACAAAGAGGCGCTTACTGAAGACTCTTGGGTCAATGCAATGCAGGAGGAACTTAGTCAATTCGAGAAATTGGGGGTGTGGAAGTTAGTTGATTTGCCGGATGGTCATAGGAAGATTAACACTAAGTGGGTGTTTAAGTGCAAGAGGGACGATAGAGGAGTTGTTGTAAGGAACAAAGCTCGACTCGTTGTTCAGGGATTTAGTCAACAGGAGGGGATTGATTTTACCGAAGTTTATGCTCCTGTAGCACGACTAGAGGCAATCAGAATTTTCCTAGCATTTGCGTCTTGGAAGAACTTCAAAGTTTATCAGTTGGATGTTAAATCGGCGTTTCTTTACGGGAAGGTTAAAGAGGAGGTTTATGTCGGTCAGCCGCCGGGCTTTACCGATCCAATCCACAAAAACAAGGTCTACTTATTGGACAAAGCGCTGTATGGTTTACACCAGGCCCCGAGAGCTTGGTACGAGACTTTGTCTCAACACCTACTAGCCAACAAGTTCATTCGTGGAAAAGTGGATGCCACTCTTTTCACTAAAGTGGTCGATGGTCATCTTCTGATAGTTCAGATTTATGTGGACGATATAATCTTTGGGTCGACAAATGAAAATCTATGCAAAGATTTTGAATCAGTAATGAAGCAGAAGTTTGAAATGTCATCAATGGGGGAGATGAAATTCTTTCTGGGATTACAAGTTGAACAACTTCCTGAGGGAATTTTCATTCATCAGTCAAAGTATGTTCATGATATTCTAGAGAAATTTGGGATGTCAAGTTCTACTCCAGCTGCTACCCCACTTGCAACAAATCATGGGATTCACCCAGATCTCACCGGAGACAGGGCTGATGAAACTTTTTATCGATCCATGATAGGTTCTTTAATGTACCTAACTGCTTCACGTCCTGATATCATGTACCCAACGTGCCTCGCAGCAAGATTTCAGTCTAACCCAAGAGCATCGCATATGATCATTGTGAAGAGGATATTGCGCTACCTGAAACGAACTCCTTCATTGGGGTTGTGGTATCCTAGAAAAGGCGATTTTACGCTCGAAGGGTATTCCGATTCGGATTTCGGATGCTGCAAAGTCAATTCAAAGTCAACAACTGCAGGATGCCAGTTCTTTGGTCCTAGATTGGTTACCTGGCAGTGTAAGAAACAAACGTCTGTGGCGTTATCTACTTGTGAAGCGGAGTATGTTTCTGCTAGCAGTTGCTGCTCTCAGATCTTGTGGATACAGCAACAGATGCGCGACTACGGTTTGCAGTTTCTTAACACACCTCTTTTTGTTGATAATGAGGCCGCAATAAATATAACTAAAAATCCAGTACATCACGCTAAAACTAAACACATAGAAATTCGTCATCACTTTATTCGTGATTGCTTTGAGAAAAAGTTGATACGAATTGAGAAAATCCACACTGACGAACAGAAAGCTGATTTACATACCAAAGCTTTTGATAAAAATCGGTTTAAATATTTGTTAAAACTGAATGGTATGAAACTTCTGTCGGTGTTGGATGGCATAATTGGCGTTGATGAAAGTACTGTTGCGGATGAAGACGAGAAACAATCTGCAATGGTTTGTCGAATTTTTACTTGTTTTGGTATTTAGGGGGAGTAGATGTTTGTACATAGTTATTTTCAGAAAATACAAAAACAGTAAAAAATGCAAAAATACAAAAACATGATAAAATCTGAAAAAGAGCTTGTGTATATAGGGAAAATGATAGTACATCAGCTAGACGATCGCGGTATGCTAAAGATTTGAAAAGTATAAAAGAGTTAAACAATCTTACTGATGATGTGTCGATAGGTTTTCACACATTTAGTAGATTTATTCGGGATATAAACCTAAATTCAAACTTGTGAATTCGTGGGGAACACTACTTGGATATATAGGTAACCCCTGAAATCTCGTTTGAAAGGTCTCTTAATCTGATATACTAGGTCTTTATACTCAATGATGTCTGGGGTATTATTCCGGGACTTCTGCTGAACGGTAGTTCTGACCTAGTCCCTGGCTAATACTTGCTGCAATGCTTGAAACACAGCATTAAACCCTCAGCATGCTGAAACAATAAAATTGATAAATGCTGCTGTTGTAAGCAAAAAGATCCTCTAAAGGGGACACACCGAAAAGTCGAAGCTGATATCTCTCTGCGTATACGGAAGTATCGATCTGAGATCCCTCGGCCCTCGCATACCTAAATTATATACAGATATCATTGTAGTATTCTCACCTGTAAGACTGATTATTGAGATTCTGGATACGGGAGTATATTCAAGAGGTGGGACACATGAATGATCTAAGTTCTTAATTCATCTAAATAGTATCCTGAGTAAGTTGAAATTTGTGTGAGAATTTAAGATGGATCAGTATATCGACAATCGAGGTGAATTGTTTAAGTCTGAGTATGTAATGTAGCTTAACGGTACTTGTGATTTGTCTGAAAAGCTGATATGATTCTCTGACACGCTCACCAAAAATATGTTTGTAAATAGTTTACTTTGTTTACTTTCTGAAATTTAAGTTTTCTGTATTTCATTTCTTAGTTTAGAACACTTTGATAAAATCCAAAAAGATTTTATTTCTGCTTTATTTTCCGACAAACCAAAGTGGAGAGTTGATTGTTGGATTCTTAAATGATTGAAGCAGATGCAGGAAATTCTGAACTGAAGAATGAGGAGAGCTTATCTTTGAAGAAGTTTGATTTGTTTGAAAAGTCAAAAACAAGTTCATTAACTTGATACGTGTTATTTTCAGGAAATTATTTGAAAATTGTTTTCAAAATCAGTTTGATTCGTCAAATAATCAACCAAGGTCATTAATTTGGACTTGGTAGATTAATTGAGTAATCAGGATCATTAAATTGAACCTGAATACTTGAGTGGATTTTAAAACTGATTAAGGTTATGAGTTATGTGTGAAAAAGATAAGTTTGTAATGAATGATGTTTGAGTAACAGGTTTGGACTTCATTATTCCCAATGGAAGTTATTGGTCAAAGCTTGAACCAGATTTCTCAGATTCTAACATATCGAGAGGGGGAGTCTGTGAAAGGGGGAGTCTGGATCAACATTCAAAGGGAAGATGGAAGATATAGCCAGGAGGACAAGATCCTGAAACCTGTGAAGATAGAGTGCTTATGATGAGACGACAGAGAGTTAGAGAAAAGACTAAGACTGAAGACTCAGGAGCTGAAGACTACGTCAACATCCAAGGGGGAGTCTGTTGATACATGAAATGTCTGTTGACTTCGTCTGATGATGTTCAAGGTCAAAGATAGTCAAGATCGGTCAGCAATAGTCAAATGTATAGTTATACATAGGTATCGCTTTTATGTCATAGTTATAGAGGATTTCGCTTATGTGGTTATTCAGGGTTTCGCTTTAGTGTCAATCATGGGGTTTCGCTCATGTGGCTGACACAGGAGCGAAATCACATCTTCTATATAAACCCCAAAAGCGAAATCATATGTATCAGTGTATGTGTGTGCTATGGTAACGAAGTGCTGTCAAAATTCAATCAGAAAGCATTAATGAGAAGGAATTGAAAAGGAACAAGCTGTGTAACTTTGCATATTCTGATTCCGCCTTAATATGTAAAGATGAACTACCTTAACTGACGTTTAGGGTCAAACAACGGTCCAACAACATGAATGTGCTAATGCTAAACATGCTTTTGAAGAATTAAAACATGAATGTGATAGAGTGAAACTTGAATGTGGTACGATTCATAGTCACAATCAGAGTTTAGTTGTTGAACTGTCAAAGTGCAAAGAGGCAAACATGGCCTTAGCTCGCAATGAAAAAGAGTTTAAAACAGTTATTGAAACCCAAAAGAAAAGTGTTTCCGAATTAACAAAAACTGTTTGTAACAAACAAATTGGTATTAATAACTACATTAATATCATCGAGGAAACAAAGAAAGAGCTAGCCGTGGCGAAATGTGAGCATGAAGCGATCAAGCTCAAATTGGAGAGTTACTCAAACTCCCGATATGTGCTTGATCACATCATTGACGTTCAACAACTAAAGGGAAACGTTAAAGGCGTTGGTTATAGGAAGTGTCCACCCCCTTTGAGACACGACTATACCAAGTTGCCCGATGAGGAGGAAATGCCGCGTTTTGAGCCAACTGTACCTCTTGATTATGAGGAAGTTACAACTGGCTTAGGGTTCAAAACGGACAATTCATCGGAGGGCTCATCTGATAGCAAGGAAAAGTCATCATGTGCTTCAAATCAAAGTCCTCCAACCATTGAGGACTATGATTCTTCGGATGATGAATCAGATGTGAGTGATGAGGATAAATCTCTTGACGATAGAAAAGGAGTAGAAGTGCCTTTTGAGAATCACATTCTGTGTGATCCTCCTACTCCTGCTGTGCAATCATCTGGCGCTAAACAAGAGATAGATCCTATCACTGAGACAGTGTCTACTGTTAAAAGTGATAACGTGTTGTACACTTTAGTCGGTGATGATAAAATTTATTCAAACAAAGATTTTCCAATCAAAAACGTCAATCAATCCTTGATTGATAAAGTGTTTGAAGATAATACAACTAAGTTTTTGGGAAAAGCGATCCCGAGAGTTTCAGTAACTCAGTGTGATCCTATTCCAAAAGCTGAAGTGAGGAAACAATTTGGAAACCAAAAATTACCGACAAAGCAACAACCTGTCGCTTTTAAGGGTAAACAACAACAACAACGAGCTCCAAATCCAAAGGCTAAGGTTGAATCAAAAGGAGCTCGTTACAAGAAGAAAGCAAAAGATGTCAAGTTTGTAGCATCAAAAGGTACTGATAAAATTGAGACTTTTGAAAACAAATCCAACATCGATTTTATCCAACAAGTCAAGATTTTAAAACGTAACAGTCAAAACAATTACACTCAACATACAAATGGGTGTGATGAAAGAGCAAGTACCTCAGGTTCTACTGGTTCGACATATGTTAGTCGAACAGGTTCTCCTAAGTTTGTTGAAAGGAGAATTTGTTTCAAATGTGGGAAGGTTGGGCACATCATTAAAGACTGCAAAAACTCGCCCAAACCAAATTTTGTTGAAAGAGCCCCCTCTGAACAAGGTCACTCACAACGTCGTCCTGTTTATCCAAAACATGATAAAAGAACTGTTAAAGAACAGGAAACAAAACAACGACGTAAAAATGTGAAGGTGATTGAAAATGCGTTAAAACCGGAGGTTGTCCAAACAAATTCTGTTAAGTTAGAAATTAAAAATGAAAAACAAAAACAGATTTGGAAACCAAAATCGGTAACTGTTTCAGGGGAAGCTCAATCCATTCCGAATCATCAGGAAATCGAAGTCACAATCCTCGATGATGAAGGACGACCCAAGTCTGTTAAGGCTTGGGTCCCCCTCTCCAACTAATCTCTGAGTGAGTGTGCAGGATGTTCCAGGAGGAACTATCGATAGTCATCGGATTGTTGATAGTGGAGTGTCCATGCACAAGATCGGCGACAAAGATGTTGTTGCCTGTGATGGAGAGAAGAAAAAGGAAAGAAAACAGAATTGTCTGTTGTAAGAGATTGAAAGCTTCGACAAAATGGAAATCATTTTAAAAGGTGATTGTTAAAGGCTTTGATCGGGTCCCCAGGGTAGATTCAAATCAAAATGTACGCACCTGCAGCACGTCTGAAGTTCAAATTAACAAGATGAACGTGCAGTGTACATTTCTTCGCGGTGTGATTGAAGAAAATGTGTTCGTTGAACAAACCAACCGGGTGTGCGGATGCCTTGGCGTGGATTGAACAACCGCACACTAATTCTGAAAGAGAAAGTCAAAGACCTTCGCTGGTGCAATGTGGAATACCAGCCGGACCCAAAGGTTTATGATCTTGTTGCTGTGAAGAGATTTCTTAGTAGCTACAAAAATCGACTTTGAAATCCACACCGGGTGGATATCCAGTTTGGGAGAGCACTCAGATTCCTTGCAATGCACGAAGCAGTTGCAGGATACGGTTTTAAATTTCTAATCTCTCCTATACTTGTCGATATTTAAGCTGCTTTATAAATTGTTATCCTCTCGTAGCACTCTTTGACCTGACACGTTGAACTCGAATATCACCTCACACGTGATTGTTTCACTATGAAACTCGTCAATGTTGTCATGGTCCGCACCGCTTACCGACGTGCCAACTCATTTTTCCAAAATTTGAGAAATCTTTTCTGATTAAAAATTAATTTTGGTAAACGGCATTGAGGTAAAACATGAGTTAACCAACATCGGAAAATCATTTTTGTATATACCTTTGTGTTTTAAAATTTATCTTAGTTTGTTGATTTTAGGGGGAGTAAATCCATATTTGAAAAATTCAAAAACATCGAAAAATTTCAAAAGCACAAAAACATTGGAAAAACAAAAATGAGTTTCCTGGCGAGAAAAAAAGAAAATGATAGTACATCAGTGGTCTGTCTAAACCTCATTAAACCTTAAATGAAAAATATGTTAAGCAGCTCTATATAAGATGTATCGGTAGGCTCACAATCATTTTAAAGTGTGCAGGGTGATATAAACTTAAATCGACTGAAGACCAGGTGGGAACCACTCATTGGCATATGGTCTTAGTACCGAAATTTCGTTTGAGAGATTGCCGAGGTTCTGAGATATTCGGTCTTTATGCTGCTTATCATCTGGGTATCATGGTTGTTTCTTTTACCGAAAAATAACGGGGACGCAAGTCTAGATCTTCCATGATACCATACATACGTGTACATACTGCATACGACCTCAATAAGTGATCAACAATCACATGTCCAAACAAAATAAGTGATAATATATCACAGATTCTTTGCGGGAGTCAAGTTCGTCTCTCTGCTGTACGAAAGTACTGACCTGTTCACGGACTTGCTCCTGTGCCCTCTTGCATATGAAAATCAAGTTCCTCATCAATAAGTGATTCTATCACATAGGGCTTGTTTTCAATCAAAATAAGTGAGTTTCTCACATTTTCATATACGGTCAAACAGATGATAATCGGTATACTCACCGGTAAGATGAACCCTCGTGCATACCTTGATACGGGAATGTGTCATGATGTGGATGAACACCGGTCGGTAAGTATAAATCATACCTTAACGTATCCCCTCGCCATGATTACATCTGATAAGTTGAGCTTATGTGGACAACAATACCGATAATTGTTATAGGATGCTTATCTAAATGTTAACTAATTGAACAAAAAGAGCGTTTTGGCATGACCGTACACTGATATGATTCTCTTACCCTCGAAACTCGCAAAAAGACTGTCTGTAAATATTTGTTTACTTCTTTCAGTTTCTGTATCTTTGTATATATTTATTTATTGCTTTCCGTCTTTACATTTGAAAAATGAAAAATTCAAAAAGATTTTAGGTGTGTTTTAATATAAACTTTTTGAAAACCAAAAAGATTTTGCTTCTAGTTTATTTTTGATTGACTGATGTTGGAACTCGAGTCTATCCTACCCAAAATCCTGATCGTAAGCCGGAAAACAATTGCACCTTCATAAACGGTCGAAATTTGCAATTTTTGAAAGTTAAAAACTAAAATTGACCAATTTATTAAACTTTCAAACTGTCGGACGGTGTTTGATAGAAATATGGTCATTCGTGTGTCGTTTGTTTATACTAACTATATTCCAAGCAGTTGTTCTCATTACGCGTTTAGCTTTCTTGCATGTGCAGATGCTAAAGGCAAGGAGAACATGGTCGATGACAAGCTTCGGAATGAAGACACGGCGTGAAGGCACTCAAGAGATAAAGATGATCTAGTTGCCGCTGACCATCACCAATACCACAAGGATCTCAAGTATTGAAGATCAAAATATTCACGAGCATAATCAAAGGGGGAGTTTATTGACACACTTCCTACATGAAACGGGGAGTTTGTTGATACACTTTCTGCTTACAAGACGTGAAGACTTTGAAGATCCTCCGACTTAGAAGACATGAAAGGCGAATCTCGCGAGTAGCGTCCAAGGGGGAGTTTGTTGATACATATTTTGTGGACGCGACTCGGCTCGGTTCGACTTGGTTCGGTTCGACCCGGTTAGGTTCGGCTCAAGCCCGACGTCACGACATTCCTCCGTCGTGCGCCCCAGAGCTCGTCACGCGAAGCACAAAGCGCCGCGAGCCTGTTCCCGTCGCCACATCATCATGACATCATCATGATGATGTCATGATGATGTCATGAGGTTGACTAAACTTCACAATTTGATGAATACAGATTCATATCCTATACGTGCATGGATTCGTCATTGGGCTTTTGTCTTGTGTATGGGCCAATCAGAATCTCACATGGGCTGAATCCTTGCACCTGGGCCGAACCCCTACTTGACAACATGTGGGTCGACGAAACACACTTTGTTTTGTCGACTTTGATGAATTGTAATGTGTTTCGTCGACAACAGTTCTGATTCGTCGACCTGCTTCTGTTTCGTAAATGCTGGTACTATATATAGACAGAAGACAGATAGGAAACATAGAACACACACACGAGAGAGTTAGAGAGAGTTTACAGAGAATATTTGTAAACATTGTGCTGTAACTGATTTTCAAGTATTAATACATTGGTGTTAATCGTTGAGTCTCGTGTCTATATTATCATTGTCGTGTTCGATCTCGGTTTGCTATCTCGGTTGGATTCCGCACAACCGGGTTGGTTTGTACACAAGGATTAGGCGACTAGATCCTCCCCTAGCCGGACCTACAGCCATCCTTGGAACGAAGCGTATGAGTGGTGGCACCAGAATCGGCTGTCCAATCCGGGTTGAGGTGGCATTGAGAGTTAAATGCTTGAGCAAGGTTGGCATCTAGAGGAGTGGCCCATTGAGCTTAACTACCAAGGCTAGGGCATGAGCTTGCATAGTGACCGTCTTTCCTACACAACTGACAGTGTGGTGGTCATCTGTTTGTGGTCGAGCGGCCACGAGTGGAAGACGAACCACGCAATATCTCACAGGATGACGAGTCACGAGAGGATCTCTGTGATGAGAGACCGATTTGGGTAGTAAAGTGTGTAGAGTTTGGAGAAAGATCTCTTAGTTTTCTGCTTGCTCTAGAATATCATGAAAAGGTGGAGACGGGCGAACGATTCTCTGGGCAGTAGAGAATGTTTCAAACGATGACCCAAGCCCACATAGAAACCAGTGATATGATGCTTGTCTTCTACCAAAACCGGGTGACCTATGGCAGCTAACTGATCACACAGTAGCTTGCATTTACGACCAAAATCCGTGACTAAGGAAGTTCCTTTTTTAAGGACATGGAGCAAGTCACGAAGTGTATGCATTCTTTCAATGTGTGACTATAGGCGTGTTCAAGAGCAACAATACCTGGTGGGCGGTGGTGTTGTAACACCCTTCTAATTACTACTTGAATTTAATAAAATTCATACAATTTTATATAAAAGATGTCCAACTTATAACATAAGTTTCATAGATAAAGTTCATAAGTAGCCAAAACATTAGTCGACTAACGACTAATTCAAACATTCATAAGTTGTTTAACAAAATGTTTAAATTCCAAAATCATTGTCTATTAAAGTTAGATATCGCGGAAGCTTAAAAAGTTGTGTTCGGTTCTTTCACAAAGCTTGCTTGACCGCCATCCTTAAGATCCACATCCTCACCTAAGGTCAAAACCACTAAAAACATTAGTTTTGACATTTATGTAATGCATAAAAACAGTTCTGACATCGAAATGTGAATGGAAAATAAAGATACAAGGTTCTCTAGACTCTACCGTAACTTACGGTGTCTACCGTAAGTTAGGGTAGATGCTGATTCATTATGGTCTACCGTAAGGCAGTATAGGTCTGCCGTAACTGTTTTGTTGTCTACCGTAAGTTACGGTGGAGACCGTAACTTACGGTAGCTCCTGCAACTTTGCCGTTTTGACCGTATTGTTGATTTCACCCGAATCCACATGTCGTTTTAGGTGATTCTTTTCCTATAGGTCTGTAAATTCATTACGGTCACATTCATTACAACTATCACACCGAAAATTTAACTTACGGACCGAACGACTAAATGTCACTATGCATTTATTCGACCCACTCTTACTCTACCCATTTTACTACCATTTCACTAGTAAGCCTATGGCGCTTTATGCCCATCTTCCAGAGCTTAGCATCACCTGCATTTCCTTACTAATCCCATGGTTTAATGCTCTTGTGCTTGTTATTGCCATTGCTAACTAATTAAAACACCAATACTACAATTCACTCTATTATCCGACCCGTTGGCTCATCTTGTGGAAATCCTCCAATATGATGACCACCAAAAGGTTCCTTATCAATTCTAACCTTATTAATTCAAGTAACAATCATGATCGCTAAAATCAACACAACTTCTATTCTACAATGCTACTATGCATAGTTTAACAACAATTTATTTGATGTAACGGGTCAAGTTACATACCTTTAGTGCACGCCCTTCAAACGTGAATCACCACCGGCTTGTCCACTCGACGCTCCGGTGTCTTTTCCTATAGAGTTCAATCACGACTTGTTTAGAACTCCTTTTCAACCATATATCGTATAATTTTGTCAAATCATCACAATCATGCGTCTAACTTTAAATTTCAATTTCGAGCCTTCTTTGGGGCATTTTTACAAACACTTAACGGGCAGAATTTTATATCATTCATATTCAAGTTCGTAGCTTGGTATTTAGCTAAACTTAACATCAATAAAGCTTTCATATAACATTTAAACATCATCATTTCAGAAATCACTTTCTATGACCCGCATTACACTAGAATAATCATTCTAAACCCTAGTGTTTACTAGTTTCCCACAAAACCCATGAATCACCTTCAATGTGTTCATGAGATTTTCAGGAATTAGCCATGATTTCGCATGTTATTATCTAGGTTTTACTCCTAGACACTATATCAACCCTATTCTACCCAAATAGCAAACATGCAACATCAATTTTCAGATTTCCCAATTTCATGAGAATTTCAAACAGAGAATTAACACCAAATTTTACATATCTTGTAACCCCTTTGTGATGAGGATCACTAATCTATGCTTGATTTTTTATTTTGACTTGGTTTGAGCCCTCAATTTGTGAGTTTTGTGATGAACTAAGTTTTGATGAAGCTTGGGGTCGCACCCCCTGTTCTGGTCGATCTCCAGGAGACTCCAAATGGAGTGTTTATGTTTTAATAAAATATTTTTATTAAAACTAGTTTCAAGTTAAACACTTTTGGTCCCTCTAGTTTCTCTTAGTTTATTTTTATATTTCTTTAACTACACACAAGTCATTATCTAACTAGGTTAGTGTCATTCCTAGTTAGTTTATTTTACCAATTTATTTGCAATTAAATTTGCAAATTTAAGAATCCATATTTGCAATTAAAAGGGTTTCGTCCCCGAAACCAAAGTACATACCAAATAATGTAGGGTAGAGACGTCGCATCTCCTCTTCGGACTCCCACGTAGTGTCCGAGCCTTTCCTATGCTCCCACTTGATCTTGACTTGATCAATTTGTTTGTTTCGCAATTGCTTGACCTTCCGATCCAAAATCTCCAATGGTCTCACCGCATAATTCAGGCTATTATCCACCTCGATATCATCGTAATGGATATAAGTTGTTTCCTCCGTTAGACATTTCCGCAATTGCGACACGTGAAACGTGCCATGTATTCCACTCAATTCTTCCGGTAGCTCGAGGGGATAAGCCACCTTGCCAACCCCGTTCGATGATCTTAAATGGCCCGATAAGCCCCGGGCTTAGTTTCTCTCTTTTCCTGAATCGGATAACACCCTTCCTTGGGGAAAACTTTTAGCATAACCATATCACCTATTTCCCATCCTTTGTCACCCTTTTGATCGAGTTGTCTTTTGACCATTCAGTCACTGAGTCCGTCAGCATACTTACTTGACGCTAGTTTTATATTAACAAGCGCTCTACATAGGCCACAGTGTTATTTAGGCTACAACTTGTTTTATTGCTTAAACTAATTGGTCACCATTTTACCTCATACCTCGTCATTCGGGTATCCAATATTGCCGTCATCGGCCCTTTGCGTGCTTATACTTTCATATCTAGTCATTCACACTATAACGTGATTACATTCTATATTACTTTTGTATCCGTGATCACATCACGACATGTTTAGTTTTACATCGACTTTTCATTCTTAAGAATCTTTCCTCCGATTGCATTATCTTACCGCTTTCGGCGTTAGACCTATACTCTTTAGCACTAACCATTTTCTCATTTCTCTCTCGGTATTCATAGGTGTTAGAACATCGTTTCTTTACTAAAACTGAATTTTAGTTTAATGTTTTTCTCTTTAACCATGTCGATTAATCATACCAAGGAATTGACAACAAGGATTATTCTTCGGGATTATCATTTTACGCGAGGAATCATAATTGGTTCTCCATGCTTTATATTATCGACCCATAGGTTCCTTTACTTAGCCTTGTAGACTATTCTATTAGGTCTTCACCTTTTTAGGGTGAGACCCCCCCTAGTATGTTCCATTTGTATTTGCGACCCAATGGTCATTTTGTCCCCGTAGGCCTTTACATTGTTTATAATTTGGAGGTTATGGTGATCCCATGGATCATCTTCTATTCGTTTGACCTTGACCGTAGTCTAAGGCTACACTCATTTTCTTTCGGATTATCTTTCCGACTCAATGACTTCTTATGTGTCCTTCGCGTCGGTTTATTTTACTCATGTCGTTATTTGGTTTATGCCTCTATTTCCTTTCAACCCGTTACCCGGGTTCTTGATCTTGATATTTTTAACACTTCGGTTTCATTGTTTTGCATTTTCCCTTTCATACTCTTTTATGACTTATCCCATAGATTCAATAATATTTCACGCTTTCATTATCCAGGCCGCGCTTACTTGGGATATCAACTACTATACTTTATTCAACCCGCTCAAGATTAAAGTAATTGAACATGACTATCGAAATTTCTGTTTTTGGCAAAATTTTATCGTTTTCTCAGTCATAACTCTTAATCCGAGTCCCTTGACTTTTAATTCGCGTTCTTGACTGTTGGTTAGGCATTTATCTGAAAACATACCTATTAATTGAGTATTTTATCGATATAGTTTTCATAGCAACCCTTCCGTCATTCCTTAAGACTTTGTTTCTCGATTTATTTGGTCGTATCAGCAAAACCCACCGCTCTTACTCAACCAAGTCTTTTATTCTTTCACTCGTCTGGTTTGACTTGTTCGTGTGAGTTCCATCTCCTATGACAGTCAACTTTATCCTTATGCCTTGACATTCTAAATTGTCGATTCATATTTTCTTTTACTTGATTCTTATCCCTTCCCTTGGGCTCATTATCTTAATGTAATATGCTACCATTATCCGGCTTCCGTTTACTTTTATTATCAAGCACTTTACTTAATTAATCCGTACACCACCTTTCTTTTGTCAGCGACCCTTAGGTCTGTTTCTTTTACAAATATCCCGAAGGCCCATGTCTCAAGTCTTATTTGGTAAACTACTGTTATTGTTATTCGGCCTTTGGGGTTTACTCGTTCTTATTCTAACGCTTTCATAATGTTTGTCTTACTAATTCTTTTACATATTCACCCTCATCAAGGTGATTATCGTTCTTCCTCAGGAGGAATTTATTAATAACATGTTACTTGGGTATCTACCCATACCCGAGCTCTTAAATCCAAATTTATTGGTATTTCATTATTTACAGCAACAAATAATACATATTGTACATTTAGTTTCTTTTTCGAGGATATTCCTTTCCAAATCTTAATCTCTTGATTTCTGACCTTAACCCATTGTTACAATAACAAAATCAATTCGTTTCATGTTATTGTTTCATATCGTTGTATGGAATTTATCCACATCGTTTGTTGACATAAACGATGTTTTTATCTGTTTCATTTAGTTTGGCTTAGTCTATAATCATGTCCTTGTCATCTATTACTATTGTAAACTCCTAGGGTTCGGATGTTATTACACTCCTCCCTATTATGATGCTTATCTTTCATTACGTTCTCGGGTTCGAGTGTGTGCGCACCCCTTCCCAAGGCAATATTTATCATGATTATTATTACCTCGATGCTCAACGTACAGTTTCAGCACCTCTTATAAACAATAGAACTTTTATTATTACCTCTTTTTATTTTTCACAGCCTTGGTAATTTCATTAACACTAATGTAGAATGTTAAATAAATCGATATAAAGCAAATGATTCATTTGCACTCGTAATAATTAAAAATTCATGCTAAAATTTAATTTACAAGAGTATACCTGAAACGACATCAGGTTCAGCTTTAGCCTCCGTGGCTGTTATATATAACAACTTTGTCCTTGATTTCTGGGCATCAGACTTTGTGTCGGTTGTGTCCTTGGTTCCAAGCCTCTCTAGACATTTAGACTTTTTATGTCTTGGCTTACCACATGTGCCCTTATGAATTTTTCCACAAAATCTACACTGATGTAACACACTTTTTGTAACTCCCTTCTTGGGAGCTTTATTAGACTTGGACTTCTTTACGGATCTTGGATTCATATCCAACACCCTCCTTTCTTCTATTTCTTGTAGTATGTTGTCTTTCAATTCAGCCATCATATCATTCACCACCGGCACGATTGTGGTTTGTAATCTATCAATATACTGTGATAGACTATTTTCTAGAACTTTTCCGACCTCCTCGGAAATCTTAGCTTTCATTTGTTCAGTCAATTGAGATGTCGAATCATCTCCGCTTACTCCAGACATTTCTTTAACTGAAACATCCATCATGATTTATCAATAATTATTTAATTCATTTCCATCTTATTATACGGAAATTTATATCACTCTCACTCAATCATTAATAACGTGTTATTCTTTTTCGGTTTGGTCAAGTATATATCTTGCCTTACCTTTCTTACTTAGTGTATTTTCCCGGATTCGAGCGTATTCATACACTCCTCCCATCTTTCCGTCATCTTGAAATTGAAATGTTTACACTAATTGTTAAACATTTCATTTATGACATATGCGTCATTCATTTTGATCTAGCCAAGTTCACCACTTGCTTAAACCATTTATGCCTAGTGCACTTTTCCGGGTTTGAGTGTGTAAACATGCACTTCCCGTGCATATCAATTCAAATTTCTTTTTTCTAGTATTCTAGTAAGTCTTACTAAAGCAATTAATTCTTACCGGACGATCGATCAAGCTTGAACCGAACACTTTGTTGACAACCTTAAGCTCTGATTACCAACTTGTAATACCCTTCTAATTACTACTTGAATTTAATAAAATTCATACAATTTTATATAAAAGATGTCCAACTTATAACATAAGTTTCATAGATAAAGTTCATAAGTAGCCAAAACATTAGTCGACTAACGACTAATTCAAACATTCATAAGTTGTTTAACAAAATGTTTATATTCCAAAATCATTGTCTATTAAAGTTAGATATCGTGGAAGCTTCAAAAGTTGTGTTCGGTTCTTTCACAAAGCTTGCTTGACCGCCATCCGTAAGATCCACATCCTCACCTAAGGTCAAAACCACTAAAAACATTAGTTTTGACATTTATGTAATGCATAAAAACAGTTCTGACATCGAAATGTGAATGGAAAATAACGATACAAGGTTCTCTAGACTCTACCGTAACTTACGGTGTCTACCGTAAGTTACGGTAGATGCTGATTCATTATGGTCTGTCGTAAGGCAGTATAGGTCTGCCGTAACTGTTTTGTTGTCTACCGTAAGTTACGGTGGAGACCGTAACTTACGGTAGCTCCTGCAACTTTGCCGTTTTGACCGTATCTAACTAATCTATGCTCGATTAGGATCACTAATCTATGCTCGATTTTTGATTTTGACTTGGTTTGAGCCCTCAATTTGTGAGTTTTGTGATGAACTAGGTTTTGATGAAGCTTGTGGTCGCACCCCCCTGTTCTGGTCGATCTCCAGGAGACTCCAAATGGAGTGTTTATGTTTTAATAAAATATTTTTATTAAAACTAGTTTCAAGTTAAACACTTTTGGTCCCTCTAGTTTCTCTTAGTTTATTTTTATATTTCTTTAACTACACACAAGTCATTATCTAACTAGGTTAGTGTCATTTCTAGTTAGTTTATTTTACCAATTTATTTGCAATTAAATTTGCAAATTTAAGAATCCATGTTTTCGGGATGTTACAGGTGTGACCAAGTGCTTCAGACATTGCTTCTTCGGTTAAAGTGGATTGAAGAAGGAGGAGGTCACGTTGGTCAGCCTCTTTCCACGTGAGGTAATCAGGATTTGGTGCAGATTTTCGATCAGTGGTGATGGTTTCGGATGGTGCAGTGGTGGAGCCCTCGATATGGTGGAGAAGAGTGAGGTAGGAAAGAACAGACTGAATCTGCTTTTCCATAGAAGGTAGTTGGAAGATGATAGCTTAATTGTAATGAGATGGAGAAGTGTGTGAAGGGGAGTGTTTGTTGGGTCGGTGGAGGAGGACAGGTTAGAGCATGCCATGGAAGAACATAAGAGTTTTCAAGGAAGAGAGATGCGATAGAAAAAAATAGGTTTTAGCCTTACCACTCTGATACCATGAAAGGATTCGTAGGATTGATTTCTGTTACCAATCACAACAAGCATATATACAAAAAGGATTGCACCTAATCAGGAGAGAATATCTCATTGACTAAAACAGGTTATTACAATAATTACGTAGTCAACATATGTTTGAGTTCCGAACTAATGATTAAAGTATTTCAAAGTGATCGTGGAATGGAATTCACAAACAACAGTGTGCAAAATATTTTTCAACAAAAAGGCATTTTTCATAGGCTATCATGTCCTCACACAACGCAACAAAACAGAAGAGCCGAGCGTCACTAGTAGATAATTGATCAAAAGATGCTATGTGTGTTTGCAAAAGATGCGGTTACCCCCCATAACCGCATCTTTTGGGTATTTTAAAATAGATTTATGTTGTTTTGAAAAACCATATAGGCCAAAAGATGCGGTTCTATGTAACCGCATCTTATATGTGTTTTGAAAATAATCACGAGCCAAAAGATGCGGTTCTAGAACCACATTTTTTGATATAACGGTAATAAATAAAAATTAATTATAAAAAATAAGTAAATACTAATTGTATATGTAAGATTGATTTTTTTGGTTATTAATGATACTAAATAATAAAATATAAAAAAGGGTTTTCATATATTGTATTAATATATATTACTTTTGTATAATTAAAAATAATTATTTTTATTTATTGATTTATTGTGTATACAGGTTTATACTTATTATTATATGTATTATGTATGTATATATATATGTATATATATATATTAGTGTATGCATATGCGTACACATCGACACATCATTAAATGATTAATAAATAGGGTTTAAACATATATCGACCATCACCTGCATGTTGTTTTAACATATAACGACCATGGTTTACTAAGGTTGTTGATACTACATTTTTGTCAATGAAGGCAGATTAGGATGATTAATGATCCATTAGGGTGACTGGTATGTCAGATAGGGACATTGGTGCTTAACTTGGTTTGTTCACGTTCCATTTTTATCAATGAAGGGCGTTAAGGATCATTAGTGGTCTATCAGGATGATTGATGGGCCAATTAGGCTAATAATGGTCAGCTAGGGTTCTTCATGTGAATTAGTGTCAATGAAGGTTGTTTAGGATAATTGATGGTCCATTAGGATGATTGATAGATCAATTAGAATAGTGGTGGTCAACTAGGGTTTTTCTTGCTACATTTTTGTTAATGTAGGATGTTTAGGATGATAAGTAGTCAATTGGGATGATTGATAGGTTAATTAGGGCCACTGATGGTCAACTAGGGTTATTTATGATCCATTATTTTCAACAAAGGGTGTTTGTAGGATCGTTTTGAGACCCAAACGAGTCGTTAAGAAGAATTCTTATACTATACGAAAGGCGTAAACAGACGTATAGGCTTGAAACAGCTAGAATATCACTTTAATCTTCTTGTATATTGATTTAACAGAGATTACAGTCACAAGAAATACCGGCAGCAGTTCGGTATAAGTTCCTAGTCTCTCTAGTCCGCTTCAAATGAGAATACATGACATCTATATATAGGGCTTGTTAGTCCGCTTGAAACCACACAAACAAGTTCAAGCGGATCACGTTCAAGCGAACATACATATTCAAGCGGTATTCTCTAAAATCCTATTTCAAGTAAACTAAACATTAATTCTGTTTTGTCTTCTTGTGTAGTAAACTTCCATGATGCAATAGATGATGTCACATATATGATGTCATCATCAAGAATGATGACATCACTTTTGTTCAGATCTGCAATGAACCCGAGACTCGATATAAGACGAAGACGACAGATGTATGCACCAACAGACTCCCCCTCAGATGTTGACGAGTCTTAAGTGTCGAGTCTTCACAATCTTCAGTCTTTATCAGTCTGAACGCTCTCTAAAATATCTCACAGTGTAAGCATCCTCAAACTTTATCTCCTTCTCCTCTTCAGCATCAACAGACTCCCACGAACAATCTCTACTCGGATGTCTTCAGACTCCCCCTTTCGATATGGTGGGATCGCAGTCTGGCTCGATAAAATCACAAATTCCTCAGGTATCGGAACCTGGCTCTCTATCACTTAGAAACCTGCACATCCTCTACCTCACAATAAATTTCACAAATTTATAATTTGACAAATTTATACTCTACTCACCACTTGTAAATATATCTCTGATGAACCATTTGTTAGAAAACTAACAATTAAAATGATATCACCTGTACTTTACCATCTTTACCACTTGTAAGATTATCAACCAAGAAAGATAGATGCCGATTCCTGCTCCACGCTTACAAACCTGGGAGCTCCGGCAAGTCCACAGACTTACTATTCGTAATATGTACCATCCCAGTCACAAACCAGGGATGATTCAACATTATCTTTCTTTGTCTTCTTCTCGTAAAACTCTTTCACTCCTTTAACCTTCCTGTCAACCATTTTTCTAAAAATGTTATGGATTTTGGAGTTAAAAGCTCTTTCAATATCAAATTCTTTCTTTTTAGAGAAGAATTGATTTGAAATCTCAATTTTTCCAACTTTCTTTTTAAAATTTTCAGCCCGAAGTGGTGGAAAATTCACATCATCCACAGTCGGCACTGATTTTTCACCTTTTACCTCAACCTGTGGCTCCTCTGACTTTGTGGAATCAAATTCATCGCCAGAAGATAGCTCCTCTGATTTTGATGAATCAGAATCATTGCTAGAACTATCAACAGACTTCTTAACAATCCATTTCTGGTTGTCAAGGTTTCCTTTTTTCTTATAAAATCTGTTTGAACATTCACCAATTTCAAAAGTCGAATTTTTGAAAAGTTTAGTTCTATCGATTAGTGGTTCAAACACAATTTCCTTGTCTTTCGAGTTACGAGAAACTCCCTGTTTTGACTGTATTGCCTTTGAACAATCTTTGGCAATATGTCCAACATTGTTGCATTTGAAACAGGTTCTCGTTTCTTTCTTCTTATCAACAAACTTCATCATTTCTTCTTGCTTCTTCGCTAGAAATTCTTTGTTCGATTGTCTCCAGAATTCTTTCATTTCTTCTTCTTCTGCTGATGTTCCTGAAACAAATGTCATTTTTGATTTAAAATCTCGAACATATTTTTCATTTTTATAATTTTCTGGTGGAATAAAACCAAGACCTTTCTTTTTGAAATTACCATTATGGTTATGTTTCTTTTGAAAACCAGAACCAAAACCGCAACCTTTTTTCTTGTTTAATCTTTGTTGTACTCTTGAGGTGTAAGGATTAGGTTTCTTAGAAAGATTTTCATCTTTTATTTCAGAAATATTAATTTCTGTTAGTTTAAAAACCTTTTTGATCATTTCAGTTTTAACACCTCTTATTGGAAATTCCTCATCAGAATATAATTTGTCGGAATCATTCAATGTATATGCAACTTTGAATGTTTCGTCACTCAAATTGGATTTTGATAACAGGAATTCTTTGTTGTAAACTCTTTTAACTGAAGACTTTGAACTGTTGACTGTCGAACTCGAACTTTCAGAACCAGACTTTGACTCTGACTCTGACTTTGACTCTAAGTTTGACTCCAACTTTGACTCCTCAGTTTCATCTTTTTCCAACACCTGATCGACCACTTTCTTTATTAACTCGGACTCATGATCAGTGTCAGATGATGTAAACGTCACATCAATATTTTCTGGCAAGTTAACTGAAGACTCCGACTCCCACTGTAAATTTGTAGCTTTTTCGACTCTTTCTGAATTTGGATTTCTCAGAGAATATCCATTTTCAAGCGGGGGTGGACACTTGTTGTAACTGAATCCTTGTTTCTTACCAGAATCATTCACTTTAGAATCCTTCTTCTTTACTTTCTTCTTTTCAGGAGTCTTTTCTTCAGAACCTTTCTGTTCTTCAGAATTCTTTGCCTCAGAAGTCTCCTCTTCCTCAAACGCCTTCATGCCTTCTACCGTTGGATAGATCCTGTCAATAACATAAGAAGTACATGAGTAACGTTTCAACAACCGATTTACTCTTTCAGTCTCAATTCTTTGTGTCTCCAACTTTTGTTCAAGCACAGCACACTTCTCAATATAGTTGTTCACAACTTTCTGCTTTATCATGAAAGCTCCCTGAAGTGTCTTCATTGTTGTTGCTTGTTCTTCACTTGTTTGGTTGTATTGATTCATAGCTTTGTTCAGAACATCATAAGATTCCTTCAAACTGTTCAAGTTGTAAATCAATGTACTGTTTTGCTTCTTGATTGTTTCACAGTTTTCACATTTCACTGTAATCTTTTTAGCATCAACTTCTTCATCAACCTTGAACTTTGGAACCTCTTTCTTCTTTTGCTTTCTGATCACCGGAACATCCTCGTCATCACTGCTCACTGGTGTTTTAATCTTTTTCTTTTTCTTTTTATCTTTATCATCATCACTATCACTTTCAGCCATCATTTTCAAATGATCTGCCATTTTTCTTGACCAATACTCACGATCATCATCATTATCCTCTTCAATACGAGCACCATACGCTTTGTGAATTGAATCTTTGTTTGGATCATAATCATCCCAATTGAAATTTGCCCAGCTAAAACCTTCAGGCAATTTTTCATCATCTTGATTTATCAGGCATGCTTTGTTATCAGCTGAGATATAATTTTCCCAACTGAAACCTTCTGTTGGCTTTTGATCATCCTGATTCACCATGCAAGCTCTCTTTGAAGATTCTTTAATCACTTTTCTTCCATGTGCCACTTGTGGTTCGTGTTGTTGTTGAGCAACTTGATGATAGATAGCCTTGCGATAGTAATCATTGTTGTTGTTGAACGGATTTTGAGCTCCAATTGCTTCACGGTTTTTGCACCCTCTCTTGAAGTGTCCTTTTTCCCTGCAACGAAAACAATTGACTTTAGATTTATCAAAACCCAAAGTAGAAATATTAGCCTCACGTAGATCATCTCTTCCTGTGATTTGCTTAAATTTCTCAGCTCGTCTTAACACACTTGCTAAACACCATTTAATATCCATCAGTTCCATCTCTTCTGCGTCAATCTGATCGTAATCCTCTTTTGTAAGCATTGGATTCCCGATCCGACCTGCAACAAAACTACCATATGATTCCAAAACAGTTCCCAACAAAGACATGTGACTCTTAGCAATTTCTGCTGAATAATCCTCATCATTCTCCAGATTCAATACAATGTTGCACTGTAACTTCTTGCCATTCTTTGTTGCTAAAATGTTTGGATCAAAAGATGGATATGATGAAAAACTTATGTTGCT
>JARYGA010003864.1:0-81310 GCA_030545235.1 Helianthus tuberosus | reverse complement strand
TTTTCTTTCAAGTGTTCGAAAAGCTTCCTACTATCTTGCTGTGCAATCAATTTCCCTTTTCCTTTTAGGGTTATCAGTGTCGAAGGCTGCACTAATTTAGGGAAATTCTTAATAAATCTCTGGTAGTACCCAGCTAGTCTCATGAATCGTCATACTCCCGACGGGGTCTTTGGCGCTCCTCATCATTCACCAACTCCATAGTTAACTTCAAACGTTACTCTTGATTCTCCTTGGTTCGCACATAGGCAAGTATGTCGTCGATAAATATTATCTCGAATTCATCCGATTAGGGTTTCCATACCCTGTTCACTAGATCCATGAATATAAATGGCGCATTAATTTAGTCAAAAGGCATGACTAATAATCTTGTAATGGCCGTATCACGTTTGAAAAGCAGTCCCCGGAATATCTTCGTCAGCAACCTTCATCTGATGATATCCTGGTCGTAGGTCGATCTTCGTGTAGCAGCTGGATCCCGATAGCTTGATCGAACAAATCGTCAATCCTCGGTAAAAAGGGTACCGATTCTTGATAGTCAACTTGTTCAGCTCTCTGAAATCCTCTCACATCCTGAAGGATCCATCCTTCTTCCTTTTCAACAAAACAGATGCGCCTCAAAGCGAAAAGCTTGGTTGAATGAAACCCTTGTCTAGTAGCTCTTGAGGATGATTTGACATTTCTTGCATTTCTAACGGTGCTTAATCTATAAGGAGATTTTGCAAATGGGTGCAGCACCGGGTACCAGATCGATTCGGAATTCGGTCTGTCTCGCAGGGGGCAATCCAGGTAAGTCTTTTTAAGAAAACTTCTGGATAATTGCGAACAATAGGAATCTCTCCGATATTCCTACATTCGGCTTTCGTATCCACCACGTTAACAAGAATGCATGATAGCCTTTTCGCAACAACTCGAACATCCTCATAACACTGACGACTCTCAACCATCAACACTCGTCACTTGACTCGGTCTTCGCGAACAGCTATCACTTCTCTATCGTCATCAGGACGAGATATCCTAGCTAGCTTCTTCCAGCAATAGTCCCCATTTCATTCTCGGATAATTAATCCATCCTTGTATCTACGTCAAAGCTCCCCAGCTCCACTGGAAATAAACCAACACTAGAACTACGATCTTCTATATAAATACTACAACTGCAAATGACCTTACTAGTTTCTATCAACTTACCAATTGCTAGTTCTATCGGGCACTTTATACCTAGCTTACTTGTTGGTGAACACAAAAATGGTTCAAAGTTTATTGAACAAAACTCAAGTCACCTTTGGTATTAAAAGTATGAACATAGATTGGTTTTTGATTCGAAACATACCAGTAATAGTAGCAGGATTCTCACATGCCCTCCCAGCACTTGCCTCATCAGCTTTACCAACAGCATCCTGTTCCTTCGGTTTCGGGCAGTCCCTCTCGAAATGTCCTCGCTCACCACACTCGTAACATCCCTTGAGTGTATCTCCCTCCGATGTACTCTTAGCATAGCGCTTTCGAGTCATATGTCCAGTCCGTCCACATCTGGCGCACTTTCTCCGCTCATCCTCGTGAGTCTTCCTCTCAGAACTACTCCTGCCATCCCAGGCATTATCCTTTCCCGACTCTCTAGGGTTAGCTACACACGCTTTCTCCAATCTGCATTCCTCACCATGCTTCTCATCTGTATCCTTCCTCGAACTCTCAGACTTTCGCTTTCGTGAATCCCTAGATCTAGGCTCGGAATGTGGAATTATTTGAATGGTCGACCCGCTGTGACGTCCCGACATCACGCATACCGTTGCCATGTCAATACATAGGGCATCAGTAAATGATTCTGGGTTACAACCCTGGATTGTTTTAGGTGTACATCTATGTACTGTTCACAAAGTTAATGAAAAATCAGAATTATGCTCCAATTATATCATAACACAGGAACTATTAAAACTTTCCGATCATTATATCAACTGAAGGGTTTCCGATCTGTGTCCTACCAAAACCATGCCCATGAGCATCACGTCCACGTTTCTGGCCATTATTTTGGTTAGCATCGCGCTGTTCCATGGCAGTATTAACGTGTTGGGCTATGAGTTGTGCCAACTCCTATGGGGTAATAGGTAGTCCAGAACCCTGTCTCGCTTTTGGTGGCATTTCGTCGTTTCTATTATTACAACATAATATCAATATAAGACGATATCCAAAATAATTCAATCATTAAACATTAGTGGACCAAACATGGCGCATGTAAAATATCCACGTATTATTGAAAACAATTTTTAACCAAAAGGAACCCATTCGATATTTATATCAGAAATTTCCAAAGCTTGTTTTTGGTACTAAGACTAATCAAAATTCGGCGTGTCTACATCAACACCCGTAACAAGTCTATATGAAATTTCCTCCTAAATATCTAAAAATTTGGCATGCAAGCCATAAATAGGGTTCATCAAATGAGACATACAAAACAAACAACAGAAACAACCAACAACTAACGCTTCAATCCCTAGAAGTCCAACATCTTCCTAGCAAGCTCTTCTAGCTCATCATAACAGTCCATCTGTCCTTCTAAGTCCTTCATCGTCTCCATGCCTCCGCGTAACGTGGCGAGCTGACGATCACAGTGAGAGCGATTGACCCAAACCCCTTTCTGCCTCTTCATAGCGGACGCTATCTCAACTCTCGAAGTCGATGCGATTTCTGTAACGACGGGCGAAAGAATCTCAAGTGTAGGCTCGACAGCATCAGTGAGCGGAACTACTAATGGCTCTATAGGCCGAGACATGACATATCGTAACCGTACAAAGTAAGTGTGTGATCAACGTGAATAGTAACACATAAGGCCTAAATAAACAGAAAATCACGTATGCACATAAACACATAAGGGTTTTCATACATGATAAAATTTTCCATGTTTATTTATTTAAAAAAGATTTTGGCTTCGAGAATTTTGGACTTATATTTCAAAATTCTCCGGTTGAAGTCTAGTGTTTTCCTCCGAAAACATCTAGTTCGCTAACAACCAATGGCTCTGATACCAACTTCTGTCACACCCCAAAAACGTCGCAGCGGAATATAAAACGTAGTGGTGACGGAAGCTGGTGCCCATTTATATCTTGATGATTGATGCATTAATTTGTTGGACATATTACCTTATTCAAAACCTAAGTTTTAAACATTACGTTTTAAATTATGACACAATCATGACATAGTTAAGTTTTGATCCTCATGGATCTTATTACATTCGTCCCAGAAAGTTTTAAAAATCAGTCCAACATTTTAAGTAACAAACATGCATCAACAACCACAAGATACGCCATAATTCCCGAAACCGAACTCAAGTACCTGTAGAACACGTTAAAAATCAAGTGTCAACACAAAGGAGGGTGAGTTCACTTATTCGTTTACTAATAGATTTTATTCCAAGGAAAACTTTCTGTTTAGGTGTTTATTTAAAAACATCCATTTAATTCTTAGAAAGTCCATTTTACTTTCTTAGTAAAATCCATGGGCCTTACGTCGCAGTTTCAGGAACCCGACAATATTGTTACTGCCCAAGTTTTGTATATTAAATTATTGCATCAACTTTCAGACACGTATGTTAGCTAGACGATACGAGCTATATATTAACCATGCAGGGATAATAAAAGCTAGACAATAAATAGAATATTAATTCGTCATTTGACATTGACACAGGGCGACCGGTCACGATGGGGTTGTCAACCCGATAGATCTACCAACAATTCATCGCGTACAATACTTAACTGATTAAATACATCATGGGCGCAGGGTTCTTTCTCGAAAAACAATATGATGTCTGCCTCACGTACAATATATATATCCTACTAATATGACAATTTAATAAATGACGATTTACGAATTCCCCTGTCACTCAAATGTTGAGACCCAGTCCGGAATTCATCCCCAATATGTACGGTCTCGTTTCACTTAAGAAATACCGCACTTACAATATTCATTCTTCAAAATCGTTTTACTTCGAAACGTATAACTTATCAAATACATATATTTTCAGCGAAAATATATATTTTTATATTAAAAGGTATGTTTTATTTCGAAAATATTATTAAACCCTTTTAACGACGTGTTCCACCCCCAAAATATATACAAGGCAGTAAAAAGAGGGGTTTGGTGACACTCACCTTCGGGTGCGTATTTTAAATAGCGCAATCCCAGTGATTGATTTTCTACACGTCCTAATATAGGAACGATTCTAAATCTATATATATATATATATAACACAAAAATCCTAAGTTTCTCCGTTACTTAGAATTATCACATAACTTTGAGATTTTCTCGAAAAATTATCATTTTTGATAATGTTGGCATGTTAATATATACATATGAGTCCATATATATATTTTTATGATTTTGCGACTTGAACAATTTTATTGGTGACCATTATTGTGTAAATCCGTTAACTCTCCCGTTTATACGCAATATATCTACGATTTGAGCGTCGTAATATATATACATAAACGTTCACATAATTTAACACCGAAACACGTGAAATCTTGTTAACTTATTTATTTTGTCATTTTTAAAGCAAACATACATAAAATATCTCCTATGTATCAAATTTCATGCTTGACAAACAAGTTACACATTTAACGCGATTTTTACCGTTTCTACCGCACAAAACGCACAAATATACATGCATAATTCGAATCTTTAAAATTATGTTAAAACCTAACATATTTCACATTCTCATGTTTTAAATCACATAACACATTTTAACACATAAGATTTACCCAAAATTTTACCCATACTAGTGTACATAGAAAAATGCGTATTTTAGCGATTCGGTAACGTTTTCGGGCGTCGGAAGTCATGTATGACTAACCAAACACCAAGTAAACTTAAAATTAGTTAAAATTATTATTTTTAAACTAAAAAATATCAGTTTACTTACTGATCTAAATCAGTTTTATAAAAATCATTCGAAAAGCCGATTTTTGACCGTTTTACCGCGTAGTTTTGCGTTGAACGTTACTATAACCATCCCAACTCGGAATGACTTGGTATTTTAACACAATATATGTTATTTACTGATTAAAATAGTGATCATAATCAAATTAGTGCTGTTTTTATGTAAGTCACATAAATCATGCGATTTCACGTATTTTACAACTCCTAATGCACCAAGTACAACATGCAAGACTAGTAAACTCTATGACAAAGTTTTATATCATTAAACACTTCAAAATAATCATATTTAAGTGTTTATAATCTGATCAAAAATTATTTTTATCAAATCATATTTAAATCATCATTTCATGCTTTCATATCATCATGCATGTTCATGTATGTGCATCTAATGCACTCATACAACATCAATATCATTACTTATGATCTAATCATACTCAAGAACATATTAAATCCATGTTCTTACAAATTATAACCTATATCATCCATCATCACATAATCATTTATACATAATCATTCATACATATTGCAAGTGTTCTTACATTTATGAGTATATAACTAAAAATTACATGCATGCATACGTATATACATACACCTAATTTATATACTCACATGAATTTCCAAAAATTCATTTTTCATCATACCCCTTTCCAATCATGAAACACTTTTAAAAGCATTCTTTTATGAGACTCATGGTTTTTGCATGCATTCTACTATTCAAGTAACTTGTTAATCAAGAATTACTCAATCAAAATCAAAACATAATCACCTACACACACACATACACTCACGGCCACACATGCACACATGTTCATC
Organism: Helianthus tuberosus; assembly: GCA_030545235.1. NCBI lineage: Eukaryota > Viridiplantae > Streptophyta > Magnoliopsida > Asterales > Asteraceae > Helianthus > Helianthus tuberosus. The sequence continues at coordinate 75,571 of JARYGA010003864.1, read as the reverse complement.
CATTTTTGTTTCCTTTAAAAATCCATTTGTTTTAGTTTTATGTATTGTGAAAAACTCAAGAATCAAGAGAAACTTTCCAAGATTTACAACATCACTCAAGAACAAAATTTAGAGAAATGGTTTTTATACCTTCAAGATTCAAATGGGTTTTGACATGATTTTTGATGTTTGAAAGCTTATTTCACCAAGAAAACACCTTTGGATCATCAAAATAGCTTGGAAACACCTTAGATTTAATGATGTTCTTGCAAGAACCATCAAAATTTCGAAAGTTATGGAGGAGTGAAGGTGATTTTCGGCTGATTTTAGGAGAGAGAGAGAATGTGTTGGCTTTTAATTCACTTTCTTGAACATTGTAAATATGTAGGAGATCAAGAACATGCATCATCACCCCACCTCCCATGATGACCTATAGTTTGAGGAGAGAGAGAGCTAAAATAATGTGTATGGCTGCCAACACACACATATACACAAATTTATGTGTATACATATACATATATATCTAAATTTTGGCCAAAAACTGGTATTATACTAGATACCGGGTATTTTATCTAGCGTTTTAATCCCGTTTTAGTGCGTTTTAAATTATTTTTAACACTCTATAAAAATAAACTTATCAAAATATTACTGAACAATATTTTGTTTGCCTGGACTGGCTACATTGTCGGTATTTGGCAGTATGCGCGCTGTGCTGCGCGGTACGCGCTTAAAATCGCAAAAATAGGGATTTAGGCGTTTTTATTTATTTTTATCTTTCTAAAGTAATAAACTCATCAAATCATTACTAAAATGATTATCAGTTGCCTTGACAGGCTGTGTTGACAGTATTTTGTCGGTACACGCGCTGCATCGCGCGGTACCCGCTTAAACTCGAAAAATAGAGTTTCCTAGCGTTTTAAATTATTTTTCCACACAGATATGATTAAAATAATTATTCTAATCATAACAAACTATTTTTAGGATTTTAACACTGATCGGGTGGTCACCGACGTTCGTTTCGCATTTTAACCGTTACGCGATAAGCGTTTATCTTACCGTTGCCAACATAATTTTTATCAAAGTTTAATTTTACCAACTCATCAAATTTCACATATAATCATCATAATCAGTCAAATATGGCCTTTTATCTATTCACAACACGTGTTACAATTGTACGGTACGGTCTGAAAAGCCGGGTGTCACAGCTTACGCCACTTTAACGCGTCGTTCGCGTAAAACGCGTTTGAACTGCCTAACTAGTCCTATGACAAGTATTATATGCCTTAACACATCTAATAATGTTGCCTAATCAGTTTAGATGTCAAAATTTAGGTTACATATGCTTAAAATGAATTTATGCGTAAAAAGGGCATTTTCGATCCAAATCACGCGACGAATGGAATTTTATCATGCCATCACCAAAATAAAATATTTTGATGATTACATAAATTTTTGGATGTCCGGATATATTCAGAACGTGAGATATGTGCGAAAATGCAAACTTATGCACTTTTTGACGCTTTTAGTCCCTATTGATCAAGAAAGTTTATTTTTGCGCACCAAACACCTCTAAGCCTATTTCTAAGCTATGTAAAGGATATTAAGGGCATGTTTAACCTATGATCAAGTTCTGGAATGTTCGTCACAGTACGAATCGGCATACTTTCGCAGTTTGTCGAAATTAGTCCTTGTGATCGAATAAACTTGATTTCGTCATGCCAAACCCTCCAAAACTTATTTCTAAGTTATGTAAAGGTTATTTAAGGTATGTTTGTCACACCCTCAAAACCACATGCGGAGTACCACCGCGAGGCGTGTGACATGACCAGGATCTTAGCCACTAATTAATTTGAACTGATTGGTTATTACTAGAATTATTAGGATAATTAGTGACCCAATTTAAAATTTTCAAAACATAGTTTAAGTTTGCAGCGGAAAGGAAAGTAGAACATATCGTAATTTAAAACCACAAGTTTATTATCATGAAACTTACAAACCACGCACTCCATCCGATTACATGATAGAGATTCGTTTAGTTTTGCTAGTTGTGATATAAATAATATCCAAACGTATCTCCCCCGGAAATAGTAATTTAAAATATACCCATTCGCATTTTCCCCCGGAAATATTAGTTTGAAAGCATTCTTTAGTTTGTTCGTGTCCCTCCCTGGGACGCATGCTTTTAGTGTGTGAACTCACCTTGGTTTGCTCGGCAGATAATTTACTTGTGTTATGTTGGTCAACCATACCCTATTATGGTTATATATATTTATTAGGTTCATATGCAAGTAACGTCTCGTATAAATTACACGTAGCATGTAAATCCACATTTCATATAATACACACACTTTGCATAATGTACAGTAATGGCAACAGTAATACGTATCATACCAGCATATATGTTATTGGGCCCATCTTAGCATGTGAACAGTTAAACAGCAACAGTTAAGCAACAACAGTAGCACACAGTCCATAACATCAGTTTGTGTGGCCCGATAACTAAGCAAAGGAGTCCAGTCGTCACCGGGTGGTCTCGACTCGAGAACAAGGGGTCTCGAGTCGCAACCACGAGTTTCCAAGTCGCAACGGATGGTCTCGAGTCGAGATCAGGAGATCTCGAGTCGCAACCTACCCGGTCTCGAGTCCCCTGTTGTTTTTACTGGTTTCGAGTGGCCTCCGAGTGGTCTCGAGTTGCAACAATAAGGTCTCGACTCGCAACTTTTGCAGATGTTTCTAGAATTCTCATAACAGTACTACCCAATCAAATTTCATTAACATGTACTATCCAATCACATTTTATTAACATCTCCCCTACACCGTACACTCCTAAATTCAGATCAAAACACATATATTTCAATTATTTATTACATCTTCAAACAGCTCAACATGCTCATAATTCAAAAGGATCCAATCCAATCATCTTCTAACACGTTTTACTATTAAATCGAACATAAACATCATAAAAGGAATGCAAGACCATCACTGATAATCGTTTAGCACATGTTTCCACAACATACTCTAATTCATACCAATAATCAACAAACATATTTAAAGTCAAGAGTCACAACAAGCACATATGTTTATCACCAAATGGTATTTGAAATGAACTTCCTAGAAACTGATTACATGCTTCATTTTAACAACTATGTCTTACCCTAATCTTTTAAAAATTAAAAAATCCATAACTTAATTCAGCAAGAGCCTTAAACAAGCATTAACAAACACAACTGATCAATCTCCATATTTAAATAACCAAACAGTAACTAGTGCACAGACACTTATACAAGACCAAAACACAAAATATGAGCAGTGGTATAAACTGACCAAAGGGTGAGGAATAGATGATTATGCGACCCGAGACTGAACCCGACGAGACCCGAACTGAATCCCGAGACGGCTGGCACCAAATCCCATCCTCCTATCGCAAACGCGGGCCCTTGAATCTGCACCCGAAACCCACTGTCGTGAGTCCGAGCCCAGTGTCGCTGTTGTCGGTCGTCGTCTCCGACGGCCACCACCTCCGCCGCGGCTGCCATTACTGCCAGCACCATCTCCTTCGTCACCAATCATCATCGACCTGAATAATTCGTCTTCATTAGTTCAGAAAAAGGAAAAAGGGAAGAGATAAGTGAGGGTGAGGGGGTTTACCGGGAATAAAGCTAATCCGAGCGACCAACGGAGAAACGTATCGCCGGAAAGTAATCGTCGTCGCCGCCTGCGGCGGCGCTGCCCTTGTTCTTGCTTGATGGAGAAACAGCCAGAAGAAGGTTGTGTGGCTTGCGGTGTAAAAGGTGGGTGGATGAATGGTTGTGTGTCTGGTCGGAGGAACCTCGCCGGAATACGGCTCCGGTCGCCGGACTCGGGAGAGGAGATAGAGGGGTGTCTGGTGTTGTGCGGCTGCACATCTTTGTAGGGTTTTAGGTTTTGAGAGCAAATGAGAGGGGTGGGGGGTTTAAGTGTATATTATATAGATCTAGGGTTTAGGCTTAGGTTAGTTGGGTTGGGTTGGGCCTAGCCCAAGTGCGTGAACCCGTTTAAACAACTACGCGTCTCGCTCAACTATACTGGCTCGGTTATTTAATAATGACATATCGGTAATCTAAATTATTATTTTAGTAAATACATAATAATAATAATAAGGATAATATTAATAATAAAAATAAGTGTGCGTATTACTAAAATGCCCTTCTCTCGACAACGAGAGTACGGGTTGTCACGTTCTCCCCATGTTACTGGAATTTCGTCCTCGAAATTTAAGCTAAGATATACGATTCATTAATAACCTCATTGTTATACCTAAATACACGTATTTCATGAAAGTTCACAAAATGATCATGTAGGCCACATAGCACATAAGGTCGCATAGCACGGGTGTAAGCCACATAGCACATAAGATCACACAGCACGCAAGGTCACATAGCATAAGGTTCGCAAGGTTAATACGTATCTTACGTAGTACGGGTTTTCACGAAGTTAGTTATGTCATCAAAGAAACGTGCAGGGAAACCCGAAGTGCCACATTATCCCCAAGTTCAAAGAAATTTCATCCCGAAATTTAGCGTGCAGTCACTAACCAGCTAGTATGTTCAAATGTTTTCACGGGGTGTCACATCTTCCCCCCGTTGGTTGGAATTTCGTCCCGAAATTCTATTGTAGCCTCACTGCTGGACGTTTTGCTTGTGAATAACTGGGGATTCCTGCGCATCATCTGGTCTTTCCGTTCCTAGGTACACTCTGGGCCATGGCGCGAGTTCCAACGAACTCGGTGTATTGACACCTTGTTACGCTCGAGGGTCATGGTCTCAACTGGTTCCGCAATAAGGTGGCAGTGTCGAGTCTATTAACTAACATTGAAAATCACACCAAAACATGGAAAGGTATTCCTCGCGGAAATAGCAGTCTAAAATGCATTCCTCCCTGGAACAGTATTTCGAAAAGTATTCCCCCTGGGAATAATAGTTCGTTTGTCCATCCGTATTCGGGTGATAAGCGGTGCTTATGTTTAACTAAGGGCCAAAGGAATTATGCATAGCCTGCCATAACTCAGAAGTAAAACGCGGGCCTCGATCAAAGATAATAGAGGTTGGCACCCCGTGCCTAGTAACTGCTTCTCACACGTAGATTGCTGTCAGTTTCGAAAACCTGCCATTTTCCTTGTTCACAAGGAATTGCGCAAACTTGGTTAAACAATGTATGATCCCCCAAATGGGCATTGAGGTCGTGATGCAACTTGTCGGAGTCGGGATGTACCATGTAGACTTGTGTGCTTCGCCCATCCCTAGCTCTCAGAGATTCCCGTAAGATGGAACCCAGATACGTTCCATGAAGTAGTAAGCGCAATCGTCTTTGAATTCGAGCAGTTTTTTCCATGCCCCGCATGGACTTAGCCAAAGAATTTCCGCTTTCAGTGTCCCACTTGTTCGTTCTAGGTTTGTTTGTAAGGTTCGAATGAATAACAAGCAGTAACACACTTACACGCTTAGGTTCAGTCTATTTTCGGTTACACACATCGGCTACTACGTTAGCCCAATTCGGATGATGCCTGATCGCGCATTCGTGTTCGTTTTAGGGGTTCGACCCCATCGGTGTTGCCGCGTGTTCGACTCCTTTGATCCAGATGGTGATGGAGATTCTCGTGATCGGTGTAAATCATGCAGTTGGTTCCGTACGAGTAATGTCTCCACATTTTGAGCGCAAAGACTACGGATCCCAATCCTGAACCATGCATAGAGTAGCCCCCTTTCGGGAACATTGAGTTGTCAAGAAGCGCAAGCGATCAAGAAAAGCGGACCTCGCGACGTCAAAAGTCTCTCATTGAAAACTTAGCGCAAAGCGGTTTGTGTCGTAGGGATTCTAGGGTTAAGCGTAGGAGTCGTTCGGATCCATACTGCTTCTCGGAGTAGGTCAAGGGAAACAGGTGTCGAAATTTCACAGGATGGGATAAATTCGAACGTCGTGACTAGGTGTTGATCGTATCGAGTTCGAAGAACAGTGCTTGCGATACCTTTTTCCTCCGGGGTATTCCTTGGCTCGTTGCTCCAACGAGCAACGTTCGTAGAAAGTAATTCGTCCAAACGGAGGTTTGTGCAGAATAGAATAGGATAAAAATCATAGAATTCGTGAAGCATAACACGAGTAGCGAGGATATGCAAGAAGGGTAGTCGCGTTCGATGCGTTCAACTTGGGACAAAACATAAAGGCTTTGGGATCAGCAATAAGGATTCATCTGATGTCGATGAGGTAGCTGGTCATACACAAGTTGTACGTGGTTAGAATAAAGAACGTCGCTTGCCGATAAGGAGTGTTGCGCCGATGTGGTTAGCACAATAAGAAGTAGCTAGGGAGGGATGGTCATCGTGCAGATTTATAGGTTTTAGGATTTACTGATACGTCTGGCAGGATGCGATTTCTCGAATCGGTAGGAAATCAGGTTCGAGTGGATTGTTCCAAGTCGTGCGAACGAGTTCAAAGTAGCGCTTGCGTTGTCAAGGGGTTTCGAGGTGAAACTGCGAAAACAGGTTTTCGAGAAAGTATGATTGAAGTAGTACGTTGCTGAATTTCAAGGGCTAAAAAGTCTGTCGACTGAAGGTTGAGTTTGTTAAATTCACCAAACTGAAGAGAGATCTGGTCAAGGCTCCTATATGAAGAAACGGGGATGTCGTGATGAAGAAACGCCAGAAGTGAGGATACCGCCCTAAGCAATAATTGCTGGTCCGTACGAAAGATAGCAAAAGAATTCACAGGATCAGAGAAGTCGTCAAAGAATAACAGTTCTGGAAAAAGAAGGATAAGGTAAGCATCTAGGTCACCGTGCTCGTCAGTGGGTTGTCTGGTTTGTGTCTTCGTCGTGTCACGCCTCCACATATGTCGATTTGTGGAAAAGATATCAATTTGCGGGGTTTTGGGGCGTGCTGAGGTGTAAGGTTGAACTAGAATAAGGTTTCACCATGTAACGAGGAATGTGTGGAACTAGCTTCGTGATCGATGAGAATGCGATACGATCGTTGGTACTACAATGAGGAGCATACACCGCGCAGGCTTCGTGTGTTTGAGATGTGCAATCAGAAATCTGAAAAGTGTAGGCTTACTAAAGTGCTTCAAGAATCCAGGTTATCGGTCGGATGAGGGAATAAGTCTCACCACTTAAGTTGGGAAAAGAAATGCGTGAGTAAGAAGTATGCGAATGACGTCGTCGTTCCTTCTAACATCACATGATATATAGATGGCTCCCCTTCGTCGCTTCGTTCTCGTATCTTCTATGAGTGGTCCGTAGCAGGCCTCCTGTAAGCATGTATATCGTGTACACGTTTCCCGCGTCGATTCGTCATAGTCCAGGGACGACGTTAGGAAATATGTGGGCGAGGACTTGGAATAACTGGTTCCTTGCCCTAAGTGTGTTATGGTTTTGAATCAAAGTTAGGAGAATCCGCTCCTGCTTAGCATACATCAGGTTTGCGCGGTTTCCGTACATCAAAGTTAGTGGTTTTCATACATCAGCTACATTTTTACGCTCATATTCTACGCATATACATACACATTTACACATATACGTGTGCACAAGTAAATGACGATGACCATAATTACCATGTGAGTACCTGAAACTGACGAACCTTGCAATCCGGAGTGTGGTGTCGTTGTGGTTTTCATTAAAGAACGGTTATAGTCTGGTTTTCATATGAAAATATTTTACATCTTAAAAATATTTTATATCTCAAACCTAGTTCACTATAACCAATGGCTCTGATACCAATCTGTCACACCCTCAAAACCACATGCGGAGTACCACCGCGAGGCGTGTGACATGACCAGGATCTTAGCCACTAATTAATTTGAACTGTTTGGTTATTACTAGAATTATTAGGATAATTAGTGACCCAATTTAAAATTTTCAAAACATAGTTTAAGTTTGCAGCGGAAAGGAAAGTAGAACATATCGTAATTTAAAACCACAAGTTTATTATCATGAAACTTATAAACCACGCACTCCATCCGATTGCAATGTCCGTCCTAAACTGTATCGAGCAACCTGCAAAGCATGCAGTAGGGTGTCAACACAAAGTTGGCGAGTTCACTAGTTGTCCATTTTTAGTTTTTCGAAAACGTAAGTTGTTTAGATAAAGCATTTATAATCACGTCATGGGGAGCTACCCCATATGAAAGCTTACTAAACTGGCGTTACCGAAACTGTTGACGAAAAGATGTTGTGCCCCAAGTCAATGTCTATCGTCATTGACCAAGATGCAAGGTCTACTAGTTCACGACCGATCTCCCCCGGTCACGGTGTGAGGTTGTCAAACCTAATAGCGCTATCAACTAATAACCCGTTCGCCCCCGGCGATTAATCGGTACTATAAGCAGGGACTTTACATGATAGAGATTCGTTTAGTTTTGCTAGTTGTGATATAAATAATATCCAAACGTATCTCCCCCGGAAATAGTAATTTAAAATATACCCATTCGCATTTTCCCCCGGAAATATTAGTTTGAAAGCATTCTTTAGTTTGTTCGTGTCCCTCCCTGGGACGCATGCTTTTAGTGTGTGAACTCACCTTGGTTTGCTCGGCAGATAATTTACTTGTGTTATGTTGGTCAACCATACCCTATTATGGTTATATATATTTATTAGGTTCGTATGCAAGTAACGTCTCGTATAAATTACACGTAGCATGTAAATCCACATTTCATATAATACACACACTTTGCATAATGTACAGTAATGGCAACAGTAATATGTATCATACCAGCATATATGTTATTGGGCCCATCTTAGCATGTGAACAGTTAAACAGCAACAGTTAAGCAACAACAGTAGCACACAGTCCATAACATCAGTTTGTGTGGCCCGATAACTAAGCAAAGGAGTCCAGTCGTAACTGGGTGGTCTCGACTCGAGAACAAGGGGTCTCGAGTCACAACCACGAGTTTCCAAGTCGCAACGGATGGTCTCGAGTCGAGATCAGGAGATCTCGAGTCGCAACCTACCCGGTCTCGAGTCCCCTGTTGTTTTTACTGGTTTCGAGTGGCCTCCGAGTGGTCTCGAGTTGCAACAATAGGGTCTCGACTCGCAACTTTTGCAGATGTTTCTAGAATTCTCATAACAGTACTACCCAATCAAATTTCATTAACATGTACTATCCAATCACATTTTATTAACATGTCCCCTACACCGTACACTCCTAAATTCAGATCAAAACACAGATATTTCAATTATTTATTACATCTTCAAACAGCTCAACATGCTCATAATTCAAAAGGATCCAATCCAATCATCTTCTAACACGTTTTACTATTAAATCGAACATAAATATCATACAAGGAATGCAAGACCATCACTGATAATCGTTTAGCACATGTTTCCACAACATAATCTAATTCATACCAATAATCAACAAACATATTTAAAGTCAAGAGTCACAACAAGCACATGTGTTTATCACCAAATGGTATTTGAAATGAACTTCCTAGAAACTGATTACATGCCTCATTTTAACAACTATGTCTTACCCTAATCTTTTAAAAATTAACAAATCCATAACTTAATTCAACAAGAGCCTTAAACAAGCATTAACAAACACAACTGATCAATCTCCATATTTAAACAACCAAACAGTAACTAGTGCACAGACACTTATACAAGACCAAAACACAAAATATGAGCAGTGGTATAAACTGACCAAAGGGTGAGGAATAGATCATTATGCGACCCGAGACTGAACCCGACGAGACCCGAACTGAATTTCGAGACGGCTGGCACCAAATCCCATCCTCATATCGCAAACGCGGGCCCTTGAATCTGCACCCGAAACCCACTATCGTGAGTCCGAGCCCAGTGTCGCTGTTGTCGGTCTTCGTCTCCGACGGCCACCACCTCCACCGCGGCTGCCATTACTACCAGCACCATCTCCTTCGTCACCAATCATCATCGACCTCAATAATTCGTCTTCATTAGTTCAGAAAAAGGAAAAAGGGAAGAGATAAGTGAGGGTGAGGGGGTTTACCGGGAATAAAGCTAATCCGAGCGACCACCGGAGAAACGTATCGCCGGAAAGTAATCGTCGTCGCCGCCTGCGGCGGCGCTGCGCTTGTTCTTGCTTGACGGAGAAACAGCCAGAAGAAGGTTGTATGGCTTGCGGTGTAAAAGGTGGGTGGATGAATGGTTGTGTGTCTGGTCGGAGGAACCTCGCCGGAATACGGCTCCGGTCGCCAGACTCGGGAGGGGAGATAGAGGGGTGTCTGGTGTTGTGCGGCTGCACATCTTTGTAGGGTTTTAGGTTTTGAGAGCAAATGAGAGGGGTGGGGCGTTTAAGTGTATATTATATAGATCTAGGGTTTAGGCTTAGGTTAGTTGGGTTGGGTTGGGTTGGGCCTAGCCCAAGTGCGTGAACCCGTTTAAACAACTACGCGTCTCGCTCAATTATACTGGCTCGGTTATTTAATAATGACATATCGGTAATCTAAATTATTATTTTAGTAAATACATAATAATAATAATAATAAGGATAATATTAATAATAAAAATAAGTGTGCGTATTACTAAAATGCCCTTCTCTTGACAATGAGAGTATGGGTTGTCACAATGTTAAGCCTATGTCACTGTTCCAGAGTGTTTGTTGCATTAAACTGGTTATATGTACGCATCAGTTCGCGTATAACCTTCCAGAAAGCGATTTCAAGCTCGAAATCGAACATGAATTGATATGTGCACATGATACACATATTTATATAAATCTCAAGTATGAAACATAATATTTCATTGATTTGGTATTTGTTTGATGGTCGTAGAGGCACAGGTGTCACAGTCTCCCCTACTTTAGGAAATTTCGTCCCGAAATTTATTCGTAGGAGTCTGTCTGTGACTTTGTGTTAAATAACCATCAAAGATATGCAAGGCATAATCCTGCCATTTCCTTCAACAGACATTCTTCAGAAACGAAGATGAACAGACGGAGTCATTTTCCTCAACGGGTTCTTCAGAAATGGAAATGAAGGAATAATCAAAAGGATACTCATTTCCTTCAACAGACATTCTTCAGAAACGAAAATGAACGGACAAAGTCATTTTCCTCAACGGTTTCTTCAGAAATGGAAATGAAGGAATAATCAAAAGGATACTCATTTCCTTCAACGGACATTCTTCAGAAACGAAAATGAACGAACGGAGTCATTTTCAACAGGTGCTTCATCAGATTTGGAAATGAATAGAATAACCAAAAGGATATTCATTTCCTCAACGGACATTCTTCAGAAATGAAAATGAACGAACGGAGTCATTTTCGACGGGTGCTTCATCAGAAATGGAAATGAATAGAATAATCAAAAGGATATTCATTTCCTCAGCGGACATTCTTCAGAAACGAAAATGAACGGACGGAGTCATTTTCGACGGGTGCTTCATCAGAAATGGAAATGAATAGAATAACCAAAAGGATATTCATTTCCTCAACGGACATTCTTCAGAAACGAAAATGAACGGACGGAGTCATTTTCGACGGGTGCTTCATCAGAAATGGAAATGAATAGAATTAACTCTAGACACATGACAAAACTTGCTGTGGTTTCTGTGCACTAAATTCCATAATTATGTATGCATCCATAATTACGTAATTCCTTGCACAGTCCGCACAGTGCATTTCATAATGTGTAGGGGAAGAGAATCAAACGAACAAACCTGTGATGAATGTGACTAGACCGCCATAGGGTCCTTTTAATTAAATCAAATGAATGATCTCTTTGAATTGACCACTAGGGAGTCTTTTCAGCTATATCATCACATGACATTCCCAACCAGATTTTTGAATCAATCTATTTAACTAGACCTCTCAAGGGGTCTAATTATGGGATAGTACTTTACAAATCCAAGGGTCTTAACTATCACGTAGAAGCCCATTAAGGATTTGAGGTAGTACCTTTGGATATCCTACTATGAATCCCTTATACGAAGATATGGAAGATTCTACGAGGATTTGGATAACGAAAATTCGGATCACACAAAAACATAAAAGAAAACATATAAGCACATAATCACATAATTGTTTAATTTGACCTTTAATTTGTTATCTTTGGACACGGGTATTTAAAGCACACCAGGAATCCAATCCGTGGATATCATTTGGCACTTTAAACATTTTCAAGAATCTATCTATAAAGATAGGAAGATCTTAATAGGAATTCGGCTTTTGTCCTTATTGAATCGTAATGTATGTATTAAAGCATACAAAGAATTCAATTAAGGGCTCCGATGAGTGACAATCATCCACAAGGATCTAATTATGAGGATAGAAAGATTCTATATGGATTTTGGGATTTGTGTAACGAGAGGTGTTTCGAAACCTTGCACTAGACGTGCTTAAGTCTATACACAAGGTAGAAAGCTCATGAAGTTGAGGTGCTAGATATGCCAAGGCGACATATGAAGCAGAATTTGGAGGTTAAGCAGCAGCAGGATTTGCAACAGCTTTGCTTTGGATGGAAAAGCGGCACATTTTAACCCAATGTCCCCATCGTCCATAGTGGGTACATTTGAAACAGGGTATTTGATTCGGATGGTGATGGTTGCATTGATTGCACCGAGGAGCAGTTCCCTTGTACGGCTTCATCCCTGAGGCGAGTCATAGTGATAGCTATGTGAACGGTCCTCTGGAGTACGACGCCTATTCGCTGGGCAATTGCAGCACCTGGTTCGGACATTTGAGTGTTGTTGCGATGAAGAGGCATCTTGAAGATAATGGAAGGCATGGGAGGAGGCAAGCAAGATGTTATTGGATAATCAAAACAGGATGACAACGCATAAAAATAGTGATCATTTGTTTGTTACCTAAGGCAAACAAATGAGACGATGACTAATCAAAGTAAGTGGGTCATATTAATGTATAGTGAAGACATGCTTTAGCCTATAAGTGGACACTCACCCCAAGAGTTCCCAGGTAAGAGTGACTGGTCCGATTATGTGAATTTGTACGAACACTCTAGCCTTAGACAGAAAGCTCAGAGTACAGGCATCCACCCTTCCAGATTGCACGTGTTCACATTGTAAGACCCAACTTTGATGAGATTTTGAAAACTTTGAAGGTTTAAAACCTTATAATAAATCATCCTAGAATAGATGCTTAGTTTTCAAGGCAGATTTGAAATTTATGTTCTTGTTGTGGTTGTCGCCTAAGGATAAGTGACGGTATTGTTTTAAGATCTAAACATAAGGATCTTGTGTTAGGGTCCTAGGAAGGTTATAGACTAGGTCAAAGCATTACTAATAACCTAATTCCCTATAACCATGAGCTCTGATACCAACTTTTCTGTCACATCCCAACCACGATAAAACAACAAATCGTGGCGGAAACGTCGGGGAGTGTCGTAACAGGATCATTGTTTCATAACACATAGATAAAAGTTTTGTTTTATTGAATTAAGTGTATTACATTACATTGAAGTTAGAAACAAAACATGAACAAATTAACTTCCATTATTATTAAGTCACTAAGGCCTTGTCCGTTCCTATGTGAGCATGCATCAATATCATCATCAAACATTACCAACTATGATACCTGAAACACATGTGAAAATACGTCAGCATAAAAATGCCGGCGAGTATATAGGATTTTATGTGAGTGTCAGATTCATGGCTCGTTTATATTTTGAAAATAACTTGAACACTTTTGTAAATTGATAATTAGAAAACCAAGTTTTGTAAAATGCTTGTAATGTAAATTGAAATAACCAAGTCAAAACAGATTAGTTTTATAAAACCTCGATACCATGAATCTTAACTCCAAAACATTTGTTTAAGTAAACCTAAATTTTAAATCGTTTTTGAAATAAAACAGGAATGTTTTATATTGTTAGAAAAACCTTATAATATAACTTTGATTTGAAAACCTTGCCCAAGTGATCTAGACAACGCAACGATATATAATGTGTCACACCCCAACCACGTAAAACAACAAAACGTGGCGGAAACGTCGGGGAGTGTTGTAACAGAATCATTGTTTCACAACCATGGATTAAATAATTTCGTTTTATTTCATTACTGAATACATTGTTTTATTACAAATCAAGATAAATACAAATATTATCTTTCAAGTTTTAAAGTCGCTAAGGCTCGAGTCCATCCTATGTATAGCATGAATCAACAATCATCACATAGCAGCACCCGAAACATGTGTAAAAATAGGTACGTCAGCATAAAAATGCCTGTGCGATACATAGGTTTTATTAATGCAGGATTCATGACTTATAAGTTTAAAATAATGTTTTTACAAAAATAGTCATGAACTTAAAAATGTTTTCTTTGTAAATCATATAACAAGTGATAAGAAATCAGATGATATAAAAGAAAGATGCATAAATAAATAATTAAGTAAAATGAGTTTGTATAAAATAGGTTTTGATAAAAAGGTTTGTAGTATACATAAAAATATACTTTGGTTTTAAGAAAGTCGAATAAGTAATATATTAAAATATATTTTAGTTCCAAAATAATTAAACAGATAGTATATTAATTATACTTTAGTCGTCAAAATAATAGTTTTCAGTAGTATATCAAAAGTATACTTTGGTTTTATTAATAACATATTAAACTATGCTTTGGTTTTATAAATAACATATTAAACTATGCTTTGGTTTTATAAATAACATATTAAACTATGTTTTAGTAATTAACAAAATATATGTTGTTTTGTACAATATCACACATGAGAGCATATAAACTATACTTTTGGGAGTATAACAAAATACACAATAATAATGTGATTTTAGAATTCAACCATACCTTAGTGCCTCAAACTACACCAATTGAGACTATAGAAATACCACAAAGGCAATCTCTATTTGGATAAAAATATCGGTTTCTGACATTCCATGATAACAGGAATGGCGTGTCTAATCCTATAGCGCTATATCATACTACCAATCGGTCTGGTGAATGTATAAAATAAGTACAATCCAACAATTAATTTTATAATCTTTGAAAAATTAGTGTTTAAACCATAAATAATCATTCAGTTTGTCAAAAGATAAGTACTAACATGTATAATTGATTTATACTTTGAAATTATGAACATAACAAATAGGTACACATGTTTCACCCAAAACATTGAAAACAGTAAAAGAGGGGACTATGTACTCACTTGAGATTGCTTAGAAGTCTTGAATAACAACCAAGCAAAGCTAGATGGATCACGGAATCAAACGGCACCTAATATAGGTAACTATGTAAATAAACCGAACCTAAATCGGAAGATCGGATAGAACGAGGTTTCGTAGACCAAATGAGTATAGGAACTCATGTAATATGGTTTAACAAAGCCTACATCCTAAAACGGAACCTATCCTAAGTGCTTACGACCCGTTTAGGTAGCTTACGCTACTTTAACGCGTCGTTCGCGTAAAACGCGTTCGAAACGCCTAACTATTCCTATGACAAGTATTATATGCCTTAACATGTATAATTATGTTGCATAATCAGTTAAGTGACAAAAGTTTGGGTTACATATACTTAAATATCAATTATGCATAAAAAGGGCATTTTGGTCATTTTCCTAAGGCATATAAACTACCTATCATATAACTACTTAAACGAAGTGACCATAAGGTATAACCTCGGAAGGTTATTCCCTATATAACTATGGTCACAAAACATGTTTGGTCGGATCCTAATGATCGACCAAATGGGTCGGGTTCGAAAGTCTAAGCGGTAGTTTAGACCGCTTATCTTACGACCCTACATAAGCACTAAACCTAAAGTGACGAGTTAAACATGTTAAGACATGTTTAACGAAGTTTAAAAACAAGATTGATATCAAGACAAAGGGTCTTGATACCCAAAAATAGTTTGGTTACAAAATACGAATAAATACGCATTTTGGCCGAAACTATGACTCGTCACTACACCTAATCAACGTGGTAATCAGTAGGCATAGTCACTAGGGACTATAATCATCGTGATTAAGCTCACGTTGCGAAGTTCAAACGAACTTCGTGTTGACCATAAAATGGTCAAAGCTGAAAGTCAAACATTGTTTGACTTTCACACTTAAAACGCGTAAAAGAACGAAAGAATACTTACAAGAGGTCCAAGAAATGGAAGTTTGATCTAATTATTCTCAGGTATGGAGTGTTAGAACTCCAACTTAGAGAACAAATCAGATCAAGGTGTGAATTGAAATGAAGTAGGGTGAGGTTTATATAGATTTCGTAGAACCATTAGAATCGTTTCTTGAAATCCGAGCTTCAATCTTGGCCCTCCATGTGTGCCCATGGTTTTAACATACTAGGGGCATCCAAAACCAGTCCATAGAATGGAAGAAACCATGTGCAAAACAATGGGATAGCTGGGTTTTATAAAAAATAAAGTTTGCTGTGCTGGAGAAGGCTTACGGACCGTAAGCATGTCCATACAGTCCGTAAGGACCTGACTTGCTGGAAGAAACTTTCACTAATTGGCAGAACAGGCCCCTGCATCTCCAAACTTGATTTTTGATGCGTTTTGGCACTTCTAACACCCGTCAAACCCATTTTTAAGCTCCATAAGGATGTTATAACATGGGGAACATGAAATATGCTCAAAAACATCTCGGATGTCGGTTCGTTTGGTCGTACGGTTGCGTTGTTCGGTTAATTACGACGAAACACGAACGGACGCGAAAAATGATCCAAATTATGCGACAAATGGAATTTTATCATGCCAATCACTAAAATAAAATATTTTAATGATTACATAAATTTTTGGATGTCCGGATATATTCAGAACGTAAGATATGCGCGAAAATGCAAACTTATGCAGTTTTTTACTCTTTTAGTCCCTAAATGACCAAAAAGTTTATTTTTGCGCACCAAACACCTCAAAGTCTATTTCTGAGCTATACAAAGGATATTTAGGGCATTTTTAACTTATGATCATGTTCCGGAATGTTCGTTACAGTATGAATCAGCATACTTTCGCAGTTTGTTAAATTTAGTCCCTATAAGCGAATAAACTTGATTTCGACACACCAAACCATCCAAAACTTATTTCTAAGTTATGTAAAGGTTCTTTGAGGTATGTTAAGCCTATATCACTATTCCATCGTGTTTGTCGCGTTAAACTGATTATGTTTTACGCATCAGTTCGCGTATAACCTTTCAGAAAGCGGTTAAGAGCTCGAAATCGAACAAGAATTGATATGTGCAGACGATACACATATTTATACAAATCCCAAGTATGAAATACAATATTTCATTGGTTTGGTATTTGTTTGATGGTTGAAGTGACACAGGTGTCACATTCTCCCCTACTTTAGGAAATTCCGTCCCAAAATTTATTTTTAGAGGAAACTTGTGAAGACAGCTGTGATGGTTTCGCTTTCGAATGAATCCCTCGAACCCTAAGTAAAACTCTGGGCCATGTTTGGATTCTTAGCAAAATTGTCAACTATCAAAGTGAAGTCCTTGTAGTAACAAAACATGGAGTTTCGAACTACGGACAGGAGAACGTTTCTTATGAATACTATCATAGGAAACTTGTGTGTGCTCGAAATCAGAGTAGGAGAGTGTAAAATAACATTGGTCAAGGTTCAGGACTTCTAGTAACTTAAATAATGCTACGCTCGCAATGTAATAAGGAACACTTATATATAGGAAGTACCATGTAGGATCGTTTTCGGCCCTGATTGAGTCGATCAGAAAAATTCCTCAACTATCTATATGATTTCGCTCATACAACCTATTTATAGGTGAGCAGGTTTCGCTTATACGAACATGACATAAGAGCGAAACCTCACTTGACACATAAGCGAAACTACATGACTGACACATGAGCGAAACCATCATGATGACACATGAGTGAAACCCTATCTAATACAAGATTCTTGGTTTTTGTGTCCTATTCTATCCTATACACTGCTAGACTCGATACAAGACGTAGTCGACAGACGTAGTGCACCAACAAACTCCCCCTCGGATGTTGACGGAGTCTTCAGTGTCAAGTCTTCGATTGTCAACCTACAATCTTTATCAGTCTTCGATCTTCCTCTGAAGTATTTGTCATTGCAAGAATCCTCATTCTCTATCTTTATCTTCAACAAACTCCTCTCTCTCAAATGTTGAATATCATGGTGTCTTCAGACTCCCCCTTTCAATCTGCTGGGATCGTAGTCTGGAATTCACAGCTTCAGGATTCATTCCAAGATCTTTACCTGGCTCTCTTTCAGCTCAGTATCGTCACCTGGCACAAATTTTCCTGCAAAATCTCTACCCAACACATAAGTTTCTTTAAAGATTAAGTCTTTTAACAATTTAGAAACTATGTCAGACATTCTATAAAAATTTGTTCTTTGAAAACCACTTGTAGATACAAAACATTTTCACACTCTCTCCCAAACCTGTTCTTTATGTTTAGCACTTTGAATTTCGAAAATCAGCTTCTCAACATCAGTCGTCGAAAATCTTTTTGAATTTTACAAACATTTATGCTAAAATACACTAAAATCTTTTTGGGATTTTTTAAAAAAAATATGAAATGCAGTGAAAAAATATTTACAAACAATATTTTTGTGAGTTCGTGCAAGAGGATCATATCAGTTTATGACACCAATCACCAACACCGTTAAGCTTTAAACATTTTAAGCTCAAAACGATTCACATAGATTGACGATATTTTTATCCACTTAAACTCAATCTAAAAACTTTCGAAATGCTTACCGATACGTTAAGGTATATTAATTTTGCACTAAGTTCTTATGGACCCCACGATCTCAGCATATCCCCTCATCATGTAATACACTATCTCAAGCAATGCCTTTAAACTTTTATCAACTGTGATTTGTGCGAAAACAAAGCAGAATGTTTAAACATTAACAATCAGGTCGATACTTCCGTATACGCAGAGAAAGTCCAATGTTTAAACAAAATAAGAAAAAAATAAAACAAGTTGAAGTTGTTTAGGCTTTAACCACCAGGTCGATACTTCCGTATACGCAGAGGAGGTCCAAAGCTTAAACGAAACACCAAAGAAAATAAATCAGAACGTTTAGGCAACAACATCCAGGTCGATACCCACGTATACGTAGAGGATGTCCGATGCTTAAACAAAATAAAGAAATAAAACAAGTTTAAATCTTTGCAAAATGAAATGCACAATCACAGTGACTTTTTAGCAAAGTTGTGAAAGTTCACAAACTTAACCAGTTTTATGTCTTTCGACAATCAGCGATTACTGAGTAGGCACACAGTCAAGAAGGACAAAACTAAGTACTATGCTTTCGACCATGTTTCCCACTAGAACTAGGCTTTTTCATTTAAGTTTGTATCGTTATCGCAAATCTACTAGTCTAGCTGAGCCTACCGTCACATCTTTAGTGAGACCGTTTATCACATTTTAACTTTCCATTTCTTTAGCGTGTTGTGACAGTCCACTGATGTACTATCATTTCCTCTTTTATGCAACAAAAACTCATTTTTCATTTTATCATGTTTTTGGCTTTTTCAAATTTTCTAATGTTTTTGGATTTTCTGAAAAAAAAATACTCCCCCTAAAATGCAAACACATTATAGGAATTTGAAAACAAACTGTACAAGAACATGACAACTAATATCGAATTGCCTCAATTCTCCATCCACTTGGCATAAAGAATCAGAACTCCCCCTCACAACAAACTATTTTCCCATTATGATCTCAAAACACTTAAGTTTGTTTTAATCAAATGGTTTTTCCGGAAAATTAATTTTGTTGATTTTACCATTTGTAGGTTAGGGATTTGGTTCATCACATTGTTTTTCAACCACTTGTAGGAAATCAGATACAACTTAATATCCCTGATTTACCACTTGTAAGATCAATCAAATCAAGCATTTTCAACCAATCATCATCTGTTGGTTGAATTCTCAAGGTGCCGATTCCTACTCCACACTTACCAACCTGGGAGTTCTGGCAAATCACACTTATACAAAAACAATTTTCAAACACAATGAATGATGCCGATTCATGCTCCGCAATTACCAACTTGGGAGCTCCGGCAAGTCAGGTTTTTACTGTTTGAAAAATATATCCACCCAAGCCTGACCTTCCTTGGGTGTAACAACCTCTTCTTCATCTTTACTTTCAACCGACATGTGAACATTTCTTTTCGAAGCATAAAATTCTTTCACTCCTTTGGCCTTACCATCGACCATTTTTCCAAAAATGTGTTTCTCAGTTCCGTTGAAAGCCTTATCAACATCAAATTTTTCCTTGTCAGAATAAAATTGATTTGAAATTTCAATGTTTCCAACTTTCTTCTTAAAATTTTCAGCCCGCAGAGGTGGAAAATTCACATCATCCACTTTTGGAACTGATTTTTCAAATCTTTCTTCAACACGTGGCTCCTCTGATTTTGTGGAATCAGATTCATCACCAGAACTGTTTCCTGAACCCTTAACAACCCATTTTTGATTTTTCAAAATTTCTTTTCTTTTAACCACATTCTTTGAACATTCACCAATCTCAAAGGTTGAATTTTCAAAGCCTGTAAATGTTTTGGTTGTAAGTTCAGTTTTCTCAACAACTTTTCCTTTCAGTTTACCAGAGACTTCATGTTTTGGTTTGAATGTTTTCGGACAATTTCTAGCAATATGACCAGCAGTTTTGCACTGAAAACAGGTTCTCGTCTCTGTAGTCTTCTGAATAACACTTTTCTTCATCTCATCTTGCTTCTTTGCAAGGAATTCTTGATTTGTCTGCTTTCTGAATGCTTGCTCTTTCTCATCATCTAAAGATTTTCCTGAAACAAACACAGTTTTTGGTTTAGAAAATTTTTCATTTTTATAATTTTTCTGTTGATTAAATCCTAATCCTTTCTTTTTGAAATTACAGTTATGGTTTGGTTTTTTATGAATACCAGAACCAGAATTGTAACCCTTTTTCTTGTTTAATCTTTGTTGCACTCTTGAGGTGTAAGGTTTAGGTTTTTCAGAAAGATTAATATCTTTTATTTCAGAAATGTTAATTTCTGTTAGTTTGAAAACCTTTTTAATCATTTCAGTTTTAACACCTCTTATTGGAAAAATCTCATCAGAATATAATTTGTCAGAATCTTTCAAAGTATATGCTACTTTGACCGGTTCCTCATCCAAATTAAATTTTGATAACAAAAATTTCTTATCATAAACCCGTTTGTCCTTTTTGATTGTTGACTTTGACTTGTCGGACCCAGACTTTGACTCGGATTTGGACTCCGGTTTTGACTCCTCTATGTCATCTTTATCTAACACCTGATCGACCACACTTTTTATCAACTTGGACTCATGATCAGTGTCAGACGATGTGAACGTGACATCAATATTTTCTGGCAAATTATCCGACGACACAGACTCCCACTGTAAGTTAGTTGCCTGTTTGACTCTTTCAGAATTTGGACTTTGAGACAAATATCCATTTTCGACCGGGGGCGGACATCTATTGTAGACCACACTTGGTTTCTTACCAGAAATCTTCACTTTATCTTCGTCTTCTATCACAGATTTCTCTTCTTCTGAAGTCTTTACTTCTTCAAAAGTCTTCAAATTCTCCACAATCGGATAAATCCTGTCAACAACAAAAGTAGAACATGAGTAACTTTCTAATAACTTGTTGACTCTTTCAGTTTCGATTCTTTGTGTTTCCAGCTTTAATTCCAGCTCAGCACACTTTTTTATGTGAAAATTGACATCATCAAGCTGTCTCAGGTACGCTCTCTTCAGCGTATTCATTGCCACAACTTGTTCACCGTTTGAATCAGTATACTTGTTAATTTCTCTGTTCATTGTATCATAGGATTCTTTCAATCTGTTTATATTGTGCAGCAACTCACTATTTTGCTTGATTAAAGAATCACAATTCATGCACTTTTCAGAAACTTTGACAGGTTCTGCATCAACTTTGACTTCAAATTCAGGAACATCCTTGACTGTTCTGTTTGACCGTAAAAATTCAGCTCTTCTCTTTTTCTCAGCTTCAGCTTCAGCTTTTAATCTCTCTTCCTCTTCTTCCTCTTCTTCAAGCTTTCTCCGTCTTGCTTCAGCAGCTTCCATTACTTTTCTGCACTTTTTGGCACATTTCAAATCGTAGGCATTTGCAATGAAAGCTTTAGCATATGAAGTGTCTTTGGACATCTCTTTGGCCATAAGTTCTTGATCTGGACAAAAATTGTCCCAACTGAAACCTTCAGCCAGTTTTTCATCATCTTGTTCTGCCAAACACACTTTGCTGTTTGTTGGAAGATATTTATCCCAGCTAAAATTATCATATTTGCCCTGATTAACTAGACATGCTCTTTTTGAACCTTCAATCACATCTCTCCCATGTGCAGTTTGTGCCTGATGCGGTGCTGGTGGTGTGACTTGATGATAAATCGCCTTTTTGTGATAATCGTTGTTTCCAAAAGAATTTTGGGCTCCTCTAGCTTCACGATTTTTACACTCCCTCTTGAAATGCCCCTTTTCCCTGCAACGAAAACATGTAACTTTAGATTTATCAAAGCCTAAAGTTGAAACATTTGCATCACGGAAATCATCTCTTCCCGTAATTTGTTTAAACTTCTCAGCTCGTCTCAACACACTAGCCATGCACCATTTAATGTCCATCAATTCCATTTCCTCAGCATCTATTTGATCGTAATCCTCTTTCGTGAGCATTGGATTACCGATCTTTCCGGCCACAAAACTACTATATGAATCTAAAATCATTGCCAACAAAGACATCTGATTTTTAGCAACCTCTTCAGTATAATCTTGATCATTTTCAAGACTTAGAACAATATTGCACTGAAGTTGTCTTCCATTCTTAGTTGCAGAAATGTTTGGATCGAATGATGAAAATCTAGTGCTGCTTGATCCCTGGGATGATTTCTTTTCAGAAGAATCTTTCGCACTGTAAGCAGTTTCGACTTTTGGAGAAAAATTTGACTTTTCGTTGACACCACCTTTGTAATACAAGCTGATATCCTGTTCTCCATCGTAGTTCTTCATCCTGGCAATCTTCCTTTGCTCCATCTCTTGAGCTTCCAGGTGTTTGATGAAGTCTCCCAGTGTCAAATTTTTATAATCCTTTCTGTTGGATCTCAGCATCATCAAAAATGTTCCCCAAGTTTCATGAGGTAGCGCATCTGCAAGTTTTTCAATCAATTCATCAGTATCTTTTTTAATACCAAGTTTTGACATATTTCTCACCAAGTTACAATATCTTTCTATAATTTGCTTGGTGTTTTCAGATTTTAATCCCCGAAACAGATCAAACTCTTTCTTCATGAGAGACATTTAATTTTTGAGCATACCATCAATTCCAACAAATTTTGCTTCCAATTCTGTCCAAATTGAATAAGCAGTTCCATCATGTTGAAGCAGTATCAAAATGTCTTCTTTTATCGCTTGCTGAAGCAGACTCACCATCAGTTTCTCATCCCTATATTTCTTTTTATCCTCAGTACTCATTTACCTAATTGTTAACTGAGCATTATTCCTTGTGGGCCTAACATATGGTTCTTCAGTGTGTTCCCAAGCATCCAAATGATACGCCTCAACCCAATTTCCAAACCGTTCGGACCATGCATTGTAATCATCAATATCCATGAGTTTAGGCGGTTTCTGAGACGTCCCGGTTTTGTTCTCAAGTAAAGTATTCTGAGTGATTGTAATTGGACTAGCAAAGGCGTTATAGAATTCATTGTCCATTGTTCAATTGTCCAAAGTTCACAACTTTCCAAGTTTAGGCAAAATTGACCCTTTGAGCGAAATCCCTAATGTCACAATAAGAGAAATCCTAAGTGTCACAAAAGCGAAACCACACTGTGTCTTATGTGTCACACCCCCAAAATCCACCATGCGGAGTATCACCGCTTGGAGGCGTGACATGACCAGGATCGAGCCACCAATCATATTGAACAATTCAATTAAGTAAATAAAACCAAACATAATACGATTGGTGACCAAAGCTAGTTAACCTTGTTTGGTTTAAACAGCGGAAGCATAAACGTGAGTTCAAAACATAAGTTCACAGTTCATAAGTTTAAAGTCTCAAACATAAGTTCCATAGGTTTATAAAGTTCAATTATTAAGTATGGGATATAACAACCCATGTTCCACAACGACTCCTTCCCCGTGCAAGCTCCAAGCATTTAGCGACCTGTAAGGCATGTAACAACTAGTCAACAACAAAGTTGAGTGAGTTCACGTTGGTTGTTTAGTTAATGAGTTCGTATCAGGAATCGGAAGTTCGTTTCATAACCAAGTATTACCCATTATCCTTGATTCCCAAACCTTTACGATATTTAGTGGGGGCTTCCCATTATGTATGTTACTAGACTAGGCGTATCCATAAGTGTCCTTCCCAATCCGAGGACGGTGTTAAGTATGAGTGTACGTAGGTTTTACGTACGTGCCCTTCTCATCCGAGGACAGTAGTAAGTGTGAGTGTACGTAGGTTTTACGTACGTGCCCTTCTCATCCGAGGACAGTAGTAAGTGTGAGTGTACGTAGGTTTTACGTACGTGCCCTTCTCATCCGAGGACAGTAGTAAGTGTGAGTGTACGTAGGTTTTACGTACGTGCCCTTCTCAATCCGAGGACAGTAGTAGGTAGTCTAGTAGTGTTGGTAATATAAATAGAGTGATAGTACGAATAGTTATTCAATCCCATTCCCACCCACCGGGAATCCCATGCCTTAGTAAGGGTGTGAACTCACCTCGGTTTGCTCGGTTAGATTCTCAATATAGCTAACAGTCAAAGTCGGTCAATCACGTCCTAGTATGATTTACCAGTTAGTCATTTAGTGGCTTTCAAATAGAACACAAGGTTCCTACACGTATCTATCACACAATATGCATCACTGTAACGGTTTATGCCCATCTAAGTTTCCCGTCCATTCCCCACTCAAAATCAAACATACGATAATGCACATAACATATATAACATGTCAAATCATTCACAGATAGCATACTCGACATTTAGACACGCAAATCACTACTTATGTCGTTTCAGCATTAATACTCAAAACCGGCTGTTTTCGGACATTTAAATAAAATAGTTAGATTATTCCAAAAATTCCCAAATTTTTATAGAACATCATAAACATTCCATATTTTATTGTGTAAAAATATCGGGGTCCGGTTTATCACCAATATTTTATAAAAATTCATATTCGGGACTGAACTCAGATTTATGTATTTCTGACCGCAGTCCACGAAACAATTTATTAAAAATTCTTCGTAAGTCCGATTTGCGAAATTCCAGTGGGGTAATTACAAATACTTCAGTTATCATCTACAGTAGAATTTTCATGGTCCGATTCATCACAAAACTCAGGTTATGACTGAAAGTACGACACCCATTTATTGCTGTCAAAATTCAGCTTAAGTAGCTGTTACAAATTAACACTTTAAAAATAGTAAACGGAGTCCAAAAATTACGATTCCGGTGCCATTAGAACCGTATTTCATAATAACATATTTTAGATTCAAAATGTCAATTTTTCGTTGAGGTTAAGACCTGTTTACAGCCGACAGAAGTGGGCTGTAAAAGTTAGACAGATTCTGATTTCAAGTGTTTAACCATCTAAATCATGCTCGATCGATTCCGTTAACGAGTTTAGTGACCACAACAACATCATATACTAATATCATTTAGTAAAACATCAGATAATCAACCAATCATCATAATCACGCAAGATCTACATGATTTACACGCATATTCATCCATTAACCACCTTGTTCATCACTTTAGTAAACTTTTAGACTTTGATCTTATATGTTCGTAATTTTTAACCGATGAAACTTTTATTAACCACTCTAGACAAGATCAAGAAGGTGTTTAGAGTCACTTACTACTAGCTCGAGGCTAGGGGAGAAAGTAGGCGAAAAACGAGTGGTTAAAAGCGTCGTAGTGAGGTCCTTGGCAATCCGCAAGCACCGGGCTTCCTCGTGCGTGATCTTTCACACTTGTATGCAAGTAGAATGACTTGAATGAAATTGAAAAATGGATGGATGTGGGTGTGTGGTTGCAGCCGAAGGTAAGGATAGGGAGAGAGAGATGAGCAAAGTTTGTGTGTTGTGTTTTGTGAAGGATAATGAGCTCTTGGTTAAATTTATAACCCATGTCTTGTTATTACCCACCATACATAGTGTCCACTAGATTTCAAGCAATTAGGATTAAAATAATCAAGTGTGTAAGTGTTTGTCCCTCATGGGGAAAACCGATTGGGTGGGGGGTTGGGTTTATAGTTCAATTTCAATTCCATAGTTAGTGTTTAGCTAATTAATTAGGAACTTTGAATATGTTACTAGTATGTTATTTAATGTAACGGGTGTTAGGGTATTCGGGGACCCTAACTGGCTCAGAAAAGGAAAAACATGTCAATGACAATATTTTTATGTCCCGGGTTAAGTCCGGTTGTTCGGTTCGATACTGTTCCGTTAAAGTGCCTAATTAATTCGTAACGTGTCCTATGTATATATTTTTGTAACGTTTTTAATTTCTAACACTCAGGAAAATATAACGGACTATTTAGTGACCTTTCTGTACACTATTAGTATATTAACAAATACGTGTAAGCATAACACAGATATCAGAAAGCAGTTAAGTGATGCCACACAGTCGTCAAGCACATTAATTATTATTAATAAACTGTACGGTTACATGGGATTATGAGGGTTGTCACATTCTCCCCCTGTTATGAGAATTTCGTCCCGAAATTTAGCGCGTGGTTACTGAGGAAGCTAGTTAAGTTGCGTTGTTTTCCATATTTTCCTGGGGTGTCACATCATCCCCCCGTTGATTTGGAATTTCGTCCTGAAATTCTGCGGTAGCTTCAGCCTCAGTAGTGGTTGCGTTTTTCTTAAACAGTTGGGGATACTTGAGTTTCATTTGGTCTTCTTGTTCCCAGGTATACTCTGGGCCACGACGAGCATTCCAACGAACTCGAACGAGAGGTATTCTTGTGTGCTTGAGAATCTTAACATCTCGATCAGTAATCTCTACTGGTTCCTCGACGAATCGCAGCTGGTCGTCGATTGTGAGTTCCTTGAGAGGAACTATGAAGGGCTCATCTGACAGACACTTCTTCAGATTTGATACGTGGAATACGTTGTGAACTCCTCTGAGTTCTTCAGGTAGATCCAACCTGTAGGCGACTTGGCCAATTTTCTCAATGACTTTGAACGGTCCGACATAACGCGGATTGAGTTTGCCTCGTTTGCCAAAGCGGACTACACCTTTCCAAGGTGAGACTTTGAGTAGCACTCGATCCCCAACCTGGAGCTCGAGTGGTTTTCTTCCTTCATCAGCATAGCGTTTCTGACGGTCACGAGCTGCCGCCATTCGCTGTCGTATCTGAGCAATTTTCTCGGTGGTATCTACCACATGTTCTGGGCCAGTGATTTGGCTGTCACCAACTTCTGCCCAACAGAGAGGCGATCGGCATTTGCGTCCGTACAATGCCTCAAACGGAGCGGCTTGGATGCTGGTGTGGTAGCTGTTGTTATATGAGAACTCCACTAGCGGGAGGTGCTTTTCCCAGCCGTTACCAAAATCGATTACACATGCCCTAAGCATGTCTTCAAGGGTTTGGATGGTGCGTTCAGATTGCCCATCCGTCTGCGGGTGATAAGCGGTGCTCATATCTAAACGTGAGCCAAAGGACTTGTGCATTGCTTGCCACAGTTCAGAAGTAAAACGTGCGTCACGATCAGATATAATAGAGATTGGCACTCCGTGCCTTGATACTACTTCCTTTAGGTAAATGTCTGCAAGAGTAGAGAACTTGTCCGTTTCCTTGATAGCCAGAAAATGTGCAGACTTGGTTAGTCGATCTACGATCACCCAAATGGTATCGTTTCCGCGTTGAGATCTGGGCAGGCCGGTAACAAAATCCATGGAAATTTGCTCCCATTTCCATTTCGGGATCTCCGGTTGTTGGAGTAGGCCTGATGGTTTCTGATATTCAGACTTGACTCTCGCACAAGTCAAGCACTTGCTGACGTAGGTTGCTATGTGGGCTCTCATGCCAGGCCACCAATACGTAGTCTTGAGGTCGTGGTACATTTTATCCGAACCAGGATGTACCGAATAACGAGACTTGTGCGCTTCGTCCATCACAAGCTCGCGTAAGTTTCCATAAAATGGAACCCAGATGCGTCCGTTTACATAGTAGGCACCGTCTCCCTTTTGTTCTAGCCGCTGCCTCGATCCTCGTAGGGACTCAGCCCTGATGTTCTCTGCTTTCAATGCTTCAACCTGGGCATCTCGAATCTGAGCAGGAAGGTTAAACTGGATGGTTAGCTGTAATGCTCGTACACGCTTAGGTAAAGTATCCTTTCGACTGAGGGCGTCAGCCACAACATTGGCTTTGCCCGGATGATACTTGATAGCGCATTCGTAATCATTCAAGAGTTCGACCCATCGGCGTTGTCGCATGTTTAACTCTTTTTGCTTGAAGATATGCTCGAGACTCCTGTGGTCGGTGTAAATGGTGCACTTTGTACCGTACAGGTAATGTCTCCATATCTTAAGTGCGAATACAACTGCTCCCAGCTCCAGATCGTGAGTAGTGTAGTTTCTTTCGTGAACTTTAAGTTGGCGCGATGCGTAGGCAATGACCTTGTCACGTTGCATCAATACGCAACCAAGTCCTTGGATGGAAGCGTCGCAATAAACCACGAAATCATCGGTGCCTTCTGGCAATGAGAGGATAGGCGCGCTACAAAGTCTATCCTTTAGATGTTGAAACGCGGACTCCTGTGCATCACCCCAACGATAGATGATGCCCTTCTGAGTCAGTGAAGTGAGAGGTTGCGCAATCTTGGAGAAATCTTTTATAAACCTTCTGTAATATCCGGCCAAACCCAAGAATTGGCGGATTTCTGTTGGTGTGCGGGGTGCAGGCCAGTTCTTGATCGATTCAACCTTAGATGGATCCACATGAATTCCATCCTTGTTTACCACGTGGCCTAGAAAGTGGACTTCGCGAAGCCAGAAATCACATTTCGAAAACTTGGCATACAACTGTTCTTTTCGAAGAAGTTCCAGCATAAGTCGTAGGTGCTGCTCGTGTTCCTCCTGACTCTTAGAATAGATCAGGATATCATCGATGAACACAATAACGAACTTATCCAGGTAAGGCTTGCACACTCGGTTCATGAGATCCATGAAGACTGCCGGTGCATTCGTCAGCCCGAACGGCATAACCAGAAACTCGTAATGGCCGTAACGAGTTCTGAATGCTGTTTTGGAGACGTCCTCATCTCGGACTCTCAGCTGATGGTATCCCGATCTCAAATCAATCTTGGAGTAATAGCTCGACCCTTGCAACTGGTCAAATAAGTCGTCAATACGTGGAAGAGGATAACGATTCTTCACAGTCACCTTGTTAAGTTCGCGATAGTCAATACACATCCTGAAGGTACCGTCTTTCTTTTTCACGAACAAGACTGGAGCTCCCCAGGGTGAAGAGCTCGGACGTATAAAACCCTTTTCCAAGAGTTCCTGTAGCTGTGTGGACAGTTCTTCGAGTTCTGATGGGGCTAGACGATATGGTGCTCGAGCTACTGGCGCTGCTCCAGGAGCTAGCTCGATTTGAAACTCAACTTGGCGATGAGGAGGAAGACCAGGTAATTCCTCAGGAAATACCTCGGGAAATTCGCGCACAATAGGGATGTCTTCAATTCTCTTCTCTTCCGTGGATGTGTCAGTAACGAGTGCTAAAATGGCAGTGTGGCCCTTTCGCAAACACTTCTGGGCCTTAAGGAAAGAGATGATGCCTTCGACAGCACCACTCTTGTCGCCATGAATCACGAGGGGTTCTTTATCAGAACGAGGAATGCGGATGATTTTCTCCTTGCAAACAATCTCCGCTTGATGATGAGATAACCAATCCATCCCAATAACAACGTCGAAACTACCAAGTGTGATAGGAACAAGATCGATCGGGAAAGTCTGACCAGCTAAGACGAGGTTACAACCTTTAACTATGTGTGTGGCTTCAAGACTTTTACCGTTAGCTAGTTCTACCGTGTGTTTGGTGTTCAGGAGTGTTGGGGTGCGCTTAAGAATTTGGCTAACTTTTACGGACACATAACTAGTATCGGCACCCGAATCGAATAAAACAGTAACGAAGAAGTCGTCAAGAAGAAACTTACCCATCACAACGTTGGGATCGTTCCTTGCTTCTCCTTGACCAATCACGAACACACGACCCCTTGCCCCGTTGCAATTGTTGTCTCCCCCATTGTTGCCCCCATTATTGTTCCCGTTTCCTTGGTTGTGATTTTGATTCTGATTTAACTGCGGGCAGTGTCTCTTGAAGTGGTCTTCAGCACCACACTGAAAGCATCCCTTGTTGCCCTGTTGCTGTTGCTGATTCTGCGGTGCTTGCTGTTGCTGCTGACGATTCTGATTCGTAGGCCGTGGGCTCCTGCAATCCTTGGCTTCATGACCCATCTTGAGACACCTCTGACAGTGTCCCTTGTTGCACTGACCACTGTGGTGTCTGTTGCATTTGTTGCACTTTGGGTGGTTTCCTCGATATCCACCCTGCCCTTGACTACCAGAAAAGTGCTGGCCAGGGCTCCTATGGTCCTCAGTCCTTCGTTGCTGAGACTGAGACTGAACAGAGGTAGAGCCTTTGCCGGAATTCCCATCCCATTTTCGTTTGTTGTCGGTAGGTGCATCAGAAGTAGCAGCACCAATACGCTTGGGTAGTCTGTTTTGTTCCACTGCCTGGTCGGTGAGACGATGAGCCAATTTGACGACTTGCTGGATGGTACCCAAGTTGGCTGAAGTCACATGACTTTGAATCGCTGGTGCAAGGCCCTTGAGGTAAAGCTCAATACGTTTGATGGGAGGGTCCACCATAGTTGGGCACAGGATGGCCAGTTCATTCGACCTCTTGGTATACGCCTCAATCTCAGATCCTGTCATCTTCAGATTGTAGAATTCCACTTCTAGCTTGTGGATGTCATCCCGACTACAGTACTCCTCTTTGATCAGCTCTTTGAAACCATTCCAGGGCGTGGCATTAGCAACTGCCAGTCCTAGTAGTTGAACCTGTGCCTTCCACCAGGTTAACGCAGCTCCTTCAAGTGTTCCGGTAGCATATTTCACCCTACGGTCTTCGGGGCATTCGCACATCTCGAAAACTGTCTCAAGCTTTTCAAACCAGTGAAGAAGGCCCACTGCTCCTTCGGTGCCACTGAAGGTGGTAGGTCGACAGTCCATGAACGTCTTGAATGTGCACACAGGAGGTTGAGCATGTTGACCTGTTGTGCGAGAATAAAAGACAAGATTAAGCACGAGGGTTGGTTTGCGAAGGTAGGATCTAAATGTCCTAAGGTGAGTTGGTATGGCAGGTTATACCTCCTGCAGGATTAGCTGCGAGTGCCTCCGCAACTCGTTCGTTGATCAAAGCCGTCAACTGGGCTTGAGTGAGGCTGATACGTCCTTCGCGTCCGCTCATGATCTTCATAATGAAGCAACGTAAGTGAGGAAAGTGTCGCGAAAGTGTGTAAGTGTGTGGGACGACATTAGAGAGTAAGCACACAAGGTTCTAATAGCAATTATCACATTATCTAATGCACAGTGAGAACTATCTAACCGACAATATAACATAAATCATACCACTTATGGTGTCGAGTCTTGCACGTGGAGCGAAGCGTCGTTGTGGATCGTTGAGCACTGTACAGGTTATAGTCTGGTTTTAATAAAAACTTTTTCCCTTATTAAAAACCAAGTTCACTATAACCAATGGCTCTGATACCAATCTGTCACACCCCCAAAATCCACCATGCGGAGTATCACCGCTTGGAGGCGTGACATGACCAGGATCGAGCCACCAATCATATTGAACAATTCAATTAAGTAAATAAAACCAAACATAATACGATTGGTGACCAAAGCTAGTTAACCTTGTTTGGTTTAAACAGCGGAAGCATAAACGTGAGTTCAAAACATAAGTTCACAGTTCATAAGTTTAAAGTCTCAAACATAAGTTCCATAGGTTTATAAAGTTCAATTATTAAGTATGGGATATAACAACCCATGTTCCACAACGACTCCTTCCCCGTGCAAGCTCCAAGCATTTAGCGACCTGTAAGGCATGTAACAACTAGTCAACAACAAAGTTGAGTGAGTTCACGTTGGTTGTTTAGTTAATGAGTTCGTATCAGGAATCGGAAGTTCGTTTCATAACCAAGTATTACCCATTATCCTTGATTCCCAAACCTTTACGATATTTAGTGGGGGCTTCCCATTATGTATGTTACTAGACTAGGCGTATCCATAAGTGTCCTTCCCAATCCGAGGACGGTGTTAAGTATGAGTGTACGTAGGTTTTACGTACGTGCCCTTCTCATCCGAGGACAGTAGTAAGTGTGAGTGTACGTAGGTTTTACGTACGTGCCCTTCTCATCCGAGGACAGTAGTAAGTGTGAGTGTACGTAGGTTTTACGTACGTGCCCTTCTCATCCGAGGACAGTAGTAAGTGTGAGTGTACGTAGGTTTTACGTACGTGCCCTTCTCAATCCGAGGACAGTAGTAGGTAGTCTAGTAGTGTTGGTAATATAAATAGAGTGATAGTACGAATAGTTATTCAATCCCATTCCCACCCACCGGGAATCCCATGCCTTAGTAAGGGTGTGAACTCACCTCGGTTTGCTCGGTTAGATTCTCAATATAGCTAACAGTCAAAGTCGGTCAATCACGTCCTAGTATGATTTACCAGTTAGTCATTTAGTGGCTTTCAAATAGAACACAAGGTTCCTACACGTATCTATCACACAATATGCATCACTGTAACGGTTTATGCCCATCTAAGTTTCCCGTCCATTCCCCACTCAAAATCAAACATACGATAATGCACATAACATATATAACATGTCAAATCATTCACAGATAGCATACTCGACATTTAGACACGCAAATCACTACTTATGTCGTTTCAGCATTAATACTCAAAACCGGCTGTTTTCGGACATTTAAATAAAATAGTTAGATTATTCCAAAAATTCCCAAATTTTTATAGAACATCATAAACATTCCATATTTTATTGTGTAAAAATATCGGGGTCCGGTTTATCACCAATATTTTATAAAAATTCATATTCGGGACTGAACTCAGATTTATGTATTTCTGACCGCAGTCCACGAAACAATTTATTAAAAATTCTTCGTAAGTCCGATTTGCGAAATTCCAGTGGGGTAATTACAAATACTTCAGTTATCATCTACAGTAGAATTTTCATGGTCCGATTCATCACAAAACTCAGGTTATGACTGAAAGTACGACACCCATTTATTGCTGTCAAAATTCAGCTTAAGTAGCTGTTACAAATTAACACTTTAAAAATAGTAAACGGAGTCCAAAAATTACGATTCTGGTGCCATTAGAACCGTATTTCATAATAACATATTTTAGATTCAAAATGTCAATTTTTCGTTGAGGTTAAGACCTGTTTACAGCCGACAGAAGTGGGCTGTAAAAGTTAGACAGATTCTGATTTCAAGTGTTTAACCATCTAAATCATGTTCGATCGATTCCGTTAACGAGTTTAGTGACCACAACAACATCATATACTAATATCATTTAGTAAAACATCAGATAATCAACCAATCATCATAATCACGCAAGATCTACATGATTTACACGCATATTCATCCATTAACCACCTTGTTCATCACTTTAGTAAACTTTTAGACTTTGATCTTATATGTTCGTAATTTTTAACCGATGAAACTTTTATTAACCACTCTAGACAAGATCAAGAAGGTGTTTAGAGTCACTTACTACTAGCTCGAGGCTAGGGGAGAAAGTAGGCGAAAAACGAGTGGTTAAAAGCGTCGTAGTGAGGTCCTTGGCAATCCGCAAGCACCGGGCTTCCTCGTGCGTGATCCTTCACACTTGTATGCAAGTAGAATGACTTGAATGAAATTGAAAAATGGATGGATGTGGGTGTGTGGTTGCAGCCGAAGGTAAGGATAGGGAGAGAGAGATGAGCAAAGTTTGTGTGTTGTGTTTTGTGAAGGATAATGAGCTCTTGGTTAAATTTATAACCCATGTCTTGTTATTACCCACCATACATAGTGTCCACTAGATTTCAAGCAATTAGGATTAAAATAATCAAGTGTGTAAGTGTTTGTCCCTCATGGGGAAAACCGATTGGGTGGGGGGTTGGGTTTATAGTTCAATTTCAATTCCATAGTTAGTGTTTAGCTAATTAATTAGGAACTTTGAATATGTTACTAGTATGTTATTTAATGTAACGGGTGTTAGGGTATTCGGGGACCCTAACTGGCTCAAAAAAGGAAAAACATGTCAATGACAATATTTTTATGTCCCGGGTTAAGTCCGGTTGTTCGGTTCGATACTGTTCCGTTAAAGTGCCTAATTAATTCGTAACGTGTCCTATGTATATATTTTTGTAACGTTTTTAATTTCTAACACTCAGGAAAATATAACGGACTATTTAGTGACCTTTCTGTACACTATTAGTATATTAACAAATACGTGTAAGCATAACACAGATATCAGAAAGCAGTTAAGTGATGCCACACAGTCGTCAAGCACATTAATTATTATTAATAAACTGTACGGTTACATGGGATTATGAGGGTTGTCACATTATGAGCGAAATCACTCTTGAATTGTTCACAAAAGCGAAATCAGATGAAACATGACTGTATGAGCGAAATCAAGTGTGAACTATGAGCGAAATCAGACGATGACATCATCATTTTCACGAGTCACTAAAAGCGAAACCTCAAAAATACTAAGTTTTTGGTCGATTTTAGCTTTGAAACTTTCAAGGGTTTATTAATGCATGATTACGAGTGCTGTGTGTGAATTTGAGCTTGTTTTACCGTGAAAAATTTTGTAATTTTGAAGAAAGTGTAGAAAATCAGAATAAATGCAGCTGAAATGGCAAGAACTCTTCCTCCTGAGCTCTGATACCACTTGTAGGATCGTTTTCGGCCCTGATTGAGTCGATCAGAAAAATTCCTATCCAAAACAAGAGGCGGAAACTAATGCTTTGGTGCGATTTCAGCAAAATTCACTTTAAACTGTTGTTGTATTGATCTTGATAATGTTTACAAGCTCTGACAACACTTCGGCAGCACTTCGTGGCTTACCGGAAGAGAACACCTACAACTATCTATATGATTTCGCTCATACAACCTATTTATAGGTGAGCAGGTTTCGCTTATACGAACATGACATAAGAGCGAAACCTCACTTGACACATAAGCGAAACTACATGACTGACACATGAGCGAAACCATCATGATGACACATGAGCGAAACCCTATCTAATACAAGATTCTTGGTTTTCGTGTCCTATTCTATCCGATACACTGCAAGACTCGATACAAGACGTAGTCGAGAGACGTAGTGCACCAACATACCAGCGGCGTATCCACCATGCCCCTTTATACATTGTTCCCGTTTCGTTATTCTCATCACTATAGGTCTTTAACACATGACAAAATTTGTTGTGGTTTCTGTGCACTGAATTCCATAATTATGTATGCATCCATAATTACGTAATTCCTCGCACAGTCCGCACAGTTCATTTCATAATGCGTAGGGGAAAAATCAATTGAATAATCATGAAGTGACTGGATTTGACCACCAAAGGATCTTTTTAACTAGATTGTCGTACGATCTCCTTAAATAGACCACTTAAGGGATCTTTTCAGTTATATCATCACATGATATTCCTAACCAGATTTTTAAATCAATCTGTTTAGCTAGACCACTCAAGGGGTCCAATTATAGAATAGTACTTCATAACCCCAAGGGACTTAACTACAACGTAGAAGTCCATTAAGGATTTAAGATAGTACCTTTAGATATCCTACTATGAATCCCTCATACGAGATATGGAAGATTCTATGAGGATTTGGATAATGAATATTTGGATTACACAAAAACACAAGACATAAAGAAATCACATAAACACATAATCACATAATTGTTTAACTAGATCTTTAATTTGTTATGTTTGGACACGAATATTTAAAGCACACCAGGAATCCAATCCGTGGATTTCATTTGGCACTTTAAACATAAGAATCTAACTATGAAGATAGGAAGATCTTAATAGGAATTCATCTTTGTTTCTTAACAAGAAACGAGTATTTAAGATTTTTGGGGAGATCACAAGTGATCATAAAAATGACAGAACCACACGAGTAGTTTGTCTTGGTGTCGGTGTCGATGGGTTGTATCAAACATTCACATAATCGTATCAGTTTTGTAAAATAAAAATTGAAACAACAAATTTTATTTATATAACAACTGAGTCGATTCAAACATCAAAAGATAACAACCAAGGAATTTCAAAAGACTAATTGTTCACTGCTGCATCGTTGTTCGCATTTGCCTCGTTTATGTTAAACACTCGTCCACGCGCTGGATTTACGTTAACAAGTCTTGGGAAATTGTTGCGGTAGTGAGTAAGGTCACCACAGTTATAACACGACCCAGGTGGAAACCGTGCTTGAACAGCAGCAGGATTTGCAGCAGCTTGGTTTTGGTTGGCATAACGGCAGGTATTGATCAAATGTCCCAATCGGCCACAGTGGGTACATTTGTGACACCGCACTTGCTCCAGATGATGACGGTTGCATTTGTTGCACAAAGGTGCGGTACCAACATAATTTTTCCTTTTACGAGGTTGTGCTGGCTGGTTTGGTGTAACCTGATTGTTCTGAGCAGTTATGGCACTGTTTTGAGAAGCCTTGCGCTTTTTCTTCTTGGGTGTCTCGACCTGTTTTTCCTTTGGTTTAACTTGTGCAGTCTTATCAGATGGTCTTAGGTCGCTCTTTCGAAAAAGCTTACCCTTCCTGATGTGGGATTCAGTCAGGGTGGCAGACAATTCAATGGCCTGTCTGACAGTAGTAGGGTTGCTGCCAGTAACGATATCCTGAACTAAGTCAGGAAGACCATCAATGTACTTTTCAATCGCCTTCTCCACAGGCGTAACCATGGCAGGACACAACAGGCTCAGTTCCTCATAACAATCAGTATACGCTCGGTGTTCACCACTGTCTTGCTTTAAATCCTCGAATTCCCTTTCCAACGCCCTAAGCTCATGATGAGGACAGAACTCCTTCATCATTAGAGCTCGAAGCTCTTCCCAAGTTTGAGCTAGTGCCACATCAGCACCCCCATCATGCATCACCCCATTCCACCATGTAAGAGCACGCTTCTCGAGCACACTGGATGCAAACTCAACCTTACGCTCATTCGGACATTACACATGCCTGAATGTGCTCTCCAAACTTTCGAACCATTGCAGGAGCGCGGTTGCTCCTTGAGACCCAGAAAACTTCAAAGGTT
The DNA here is from genome assembly GCA_030545235.1 of Helianthus tuberosus. Classification (NCBI taxonomy): domain Eukaryota; kingdom Viridiplantae; phylum Streptophyta; class Magnoliopsida; order Asterales; family Asteraceae; genus Helianthus; species Helianthus tuberosus. Next base: position 38,287 of record JARYGA010003864.1, on the reverse strand, counting down.
TAGCAGAGTTGAAGGTCTTGAAATTACACTGAGCATTGTTGTTGTTATTGTTGTTGTATAACTGATGGATCTCGGTTACTATGCCCGAAAGCACAGCAGCCATTTGCTGAGCGACAAGGGCTGCAACTTCTTCATTAGTTTGAGGCTGTGCTTCTCGTCGAGGAGGCATTGTCTAAAAAGAACCAGAAAACATGAGGGGAAACAAGTGAAATGGCATTGGGTAAGAATAGGATGTTACAATTACCGACCAAAAAGCATGGGTGATGGTCATCTGTTTGAACCATGAAGCAAACAAATGACACACAAAAGCTGAATCAAAGTAAATAGGTCCCTATAATGTATCGCGAAGACATGCTTTAGCCTATAAGTGGACACTCACCCCAAGAGTTCCCATGTAAGAGTGACTGGTCCTATTATGTGGATTTGTACGAACACTCTAGCATTAGACAGAAAACTCAGGATACAGGCATCCACCCTTCCAGATTGCACGTGTTCACATTATAAGACCCAAACTTTGACGCGATTTTGAAAACTTAGAGGGTTCAAAACCTTATAATAAATCATCCTAGAACAGATGATTAGTTTTCAAAGCGGATTCGAAATTTGTGTTCTTATTTTGGTTGTCACCTAAAGATAGGCGACAGTATCGCTTTAAAACTAAACACAAGATAACTTATGTTAGGGTCCTAGGAAGGTTATAGTCTAGGTCAAAGCATTACTAATAACCTAATTCCCTATAACCATTGGCTCTGATACCAACATTTCTGTCACACCCCGACCACGTAAAACAACAAAACCTGGCGGAAACGTCGGGGAGTGTTGCAACAGAATCATTGTTTCACAACCATGGATTAAATAATTTCGTTTTATTTCATTACTGAATACATTGTTTTATTACAAATCAAGATAAATACAAATATTATATTTCAAGTTTTAAAGTCGCTAAGGCACGAGTCCATCCTATGTATAGCATGTATCAACAATCATCACATAGCAGCACCTGAAACATGTGTAAAAATAGGTACGTCAACATAAAAATGCCTGTGAGATACATAAGTTTTATTAATGCAGGATTCATGACTTATAAGTTTAAAATAATGTTTTAACAAAAATAGTCATGAACTTAAAAATGTTTTCTTTATAAATCATATAACAAGTGATAAGAAATCAGATGATATAAAAGAAAGATGCATAAATAAAGAATTAAGTAAAATGAGTTTGTATAAAATATGTTTTGATAAAAAGGTTTGTAGTATACATAAAATATACTTTGGTTTTAAGAAAGTCGAATAAGTAATATATTAAAATATATTTCAGTTCCAAAATAATTAAACAGATAGTATATTAATTATACTTTAGTCGTCAAAATAATAGTTTTCAGTAGTATATCAAAAGTATACTTTGGTTTTATTAATAACATATTAAACTATGCTTTGGTTTTATAAATAACATATTAAACTATGCTTTGGTTTTATAAATAACTTATTAAACTATGTTTTAGTAATTAACAAAATATATGTTGTTTTGTACAATATCACACATCAGAGCATATCAAACTATACTTTTGGGAGTATAACAAAATATACAATAATAATGTGATTTTAGAATTCAACCATACCTTAGTGTATCAAACTACACCAATTGAGACTATAGAAATACCACAAAGGCAATCTCTATTTGGATAAAAATATCGGTTTCTAACATTCCATGACAACAGGAATGGGGTGTCTAATCCTATAGCGCTATATCATACTACCAATCGGTCTGGTGAATGTATAAAATAAGTACAATCCAACAATTAATTTTATAATCTTTTAAAAAATAGTGTTTAAACCATAAATAATCATTCAGTTTGTCAAAAGATAAGTACTAACATGTATAATTAATTTATATTTGAAATTATGAACATAACAAATAGGTACACATGTTTCACCCCAAAACATTGAAAACAGTAAAATAGGGGACTATGTACTCACTTGAGATTTCTTAGAAGTCTTGAATAACAACCAAGCAAAGCTAGAGGGATCACGGAATCAAACGACACCTAATATAGGTAACTATGTAAATAAACCGGACCTAAATGGGAAGATCGGATAGAACGGGGTTTTGTAGACCAAATGAGTATAGGAACTCATGTAATATGGTTTAACAAAGCCTACATCCTAAAACGGAACCTATCCTAAGTGCTTACGACCCATTACGACCCGTTTAGGTAGCTTATGCTACTTTAACGCGTCGTTCGCGTAAAACGTGTTCGGAACGCCTAACTAGTCCTATGACAAGTATTATATGCCTAAACATGTTTAATTATGTTGCATAATCAGTTAAGTGACAAAATCTTTTACTTGTGTTAAACTTTGGTTTGACTTGTTATTCACATGCCAGTATATACGTTAATCTTGATAACTAGGTTTGCCATGTGGATTGTTCATTGTTCATTTGTTTATACTTATATGCTAGTACACCAAACTTGTATACTCGCCAATACTTTTGTATTGAACTATACTTTTAAAACATGTTGCAGGATTATGATGATGATGATGATGATGCACGGAACTTAGTAGGATGCCTAGAATCGTATTTTAAACTTTGTATACTTGTTGTATTGTACTTCGTTTTATTTCAACTTGTTGTATTCTATTTCAAACAATGTAATTAACTCTTTTAGCAATGAAATGAAATTTATTATTAAATACTTGTCATAACTTAGTGTTATGAAGTCTCTTGCAATCTCATTTTCGTCTCACTCTGATGTTTCCGCCATCGGTTGGGGTGTGACAGTTTGTGTTGTTACATGAATTTTGGTTTCAAATAGCCTACTTTGATAGAATTTGTGTTTTTCAGATCTAACGGAGTTTAAGGAGCTTTACGGGACATCAGTAAGTGATCGGGATCAACCAGACATGCGAAACGAAGGAAATAGAAAGTTGGAATTAGGGGTTGTGTCGGCGATGACCTAAAGCCGTGTCACCGACACGTCGCGTCGCATGAGAACCACCGTATCCAGTAGCGGAGTGCGTTAGAAGCAAAAGGAATTGCATATTGCATCGCCGACGCCGGGTTTGGCCGTCGGCGACACGACTTCTTTTTTTGGAGCGCTGATTTTCAGGTTTGACTAGAGTTTTGGGGTATTAACTTGTAGTTACAGGGTTTGAAAGAGATTAGACATTCTTGGAGCTTTTTTCCATCACAACCTTCATCTCTAGCCACTCTCAATCACCACCATCCTGGACCATCAATCATCCATTCAATTCATCATCATATAACCCAATCCTAAACCCTAATCATCATCACCAATCCATCATCTACCTCCACTAATCTATAATCACCACCAAACCCTAATCAACATTATCATCATTCTCTCCAATACCAAGATCATGGCTTAGTGTTCATCCTCATCATCCGGTGTTCGTGAACCATCAACCATGAGTGGCTAGTATAGAAGACCCATACTAGTTTATAAACAATTCATCATATAAAATAAACATTTATACGACAAATATGCCATTTTACAAAAAAACATACCAAATACGATATTCACTTTGCGTTTAAAACATGCAAAAATACTAATTTTAAGTGTCTACACAATTCATATTATCGAAACAAAACAAGATCAACGTGAAAGCTTCATTTAACGTGTGTTCGGTTCTTGTATGTCGCTTGATCTTCATCCGAAAGCTTTATAACATTCACCTATATTAAAAACAACCATAAACATTAGATATGATAGTTTATGACATATTTATCAAGTTCTCTAAGCCAAATAACAAAGAAAAACAACAATTTGTAGATTTTATACCCGCCGCGTGCCGCGACGGGTTCGATTGTCTTTGTCACATGCCGCGATGATCATCGCGTGCGGCGACGATGTATCCTCCCTTCCGTCGCGTGACGTGAAGGGTGCATTTCGACAGAATGTTATTTCTTTTGGAGCTACAGTTGCCCAGCTCCATATTTTTCACTTGTTACAACTTGCAACTTGCATAACTTTCAATATACTTATCCAATTCACACGATTTTTGTTTCTATACGACCGTAATACGTTTACCTCTATGTGTATTACCTCAGTTAGCAACAAATCCTGATTTATAAACTAATGGCTTTGAAATCATATAGGAATTTATTCGACCCGTTATGTTCTAAAATGTTTTTTCACTACTTATAACCAAGGTTAACTCTTGATCATTTTACCCAAATCTCCCGGCTTCATAACACTAGCGTATTTGCTCCCACTACATGGTTTACTTATGCATTCACATCCATTTGATAAACTTGATTCAAACATCAATTTTTCCATCTTTAAGTTAAAGAACCACTAGTTCTCTAAGTTTCAATTCCAACTAAAATTCGTCATTCTATGTTTAGCGCGTCCGATACTCAGCTTACATATTCAATTCTCCGGTTTATTTTGTGACCTTCTAATCACTTAAACCGACATTTAACCATTTACATTATTTTGACCCGTTTGGTTGTCTAAGTGAAATCCATCATTACGTTGACATACCAAACACAATCATTTTCGCTATATCAAAACATTGAACATATCAACAACTAAACTTGTATATAAAAATGTAACGAAACGACAAGTCACATACCTCAAAGCTTATCCTTCAAGTGCGCATCCGTACCAACTTGACCGCTTGAAGATTCACCCGCTTTGCCTATAGAGTTCAATCAACATCTTATTTAGAACTCGTATTATCACATATCACACGTAATTCGCCAAATGTGCAAATTACGCTTTTCTTTCATAATTTCAACATATCAACATTTGTTTAGGCATTTTAACAAACACCTTGCGGGCAAGATTTTTATACATCTTTTATCTAGTTCATTACTAACTTTTAACCAAGTTTTAATTATCAAAATTAAGCCCTTATGTCTAGTATTCTTGTTGGTGCACCTAGTGTCTGTTAAATTCGTCTTAATCGAGTCTTATGTCTAGATAGGATAAACGAGCACAAAACAGGGTTTGAAATTAGGGTTTTATATGTAAATGTGGGTGATTCCGCTTGAAAGTGTTAATGTCCAGTTCAAGCGAAATCAACACATGTGATTTCGCTTGAAACGACATGTGACATGTTCAAGCGAAATCTCAACATTATAAATACCTGATGTGTGTGTTTATTTGGAGCGGAATCTGGTCATTGTTTCTGAGCCGAGGTGCTGTCCGTTTGTCATTTGAACGTGTAAAAGCTCAGGATTGATCAATAAGAAGATAATTAGAGAGGAACAAGCTGTGTTGACATCTTTTACATTGATTCCGCCTTTGTACTTGATGATGAACTACTCATACTGACTATTTAGGGTCACTGAACGATCCAACAAGTGGTATCAGAGCTCAGGACAAGGAGTTCATGCCTATTCAGCTTGATTTTACCGGATTCTCTCACTTCTACTCATTGTTTTCTGATTTGAACGAGATTTAAAGGGTTGAAATGGCCTGATTTTGACATATATCAAGCGAAACATACTGTTAACTAATCCTTGAAAGTTTTGAAACTTAATTCAAACAAAATCTGATAAAAACTTGTAATTCCGTTTGAAATCTGTTCGAAAATGCTGATGTCATCTTGATTCCGTTTGAAAGATATTGTCTGATTTCGCCTGAATTCAGATTTCGCTTGAAAGTTCAAGCGAAATAAGTGATTTCGCTTCAAGTGACCTGATTTCGCTTGAACTTGTATTGCTATTCCGCTTGGAAAGCTATTTCGCTTCAACTGATTCCGCTTGAAATTGCTGTTTTTCAAAATCAAAAATTTTCTAAGTGTTTGTTGATCATTTCAGGTACGTGAAGATGGATGATTTCAATCCATTCTGTGATATTTTTGCCTTTGCTGGAAATGGTGGAGATGATATTTCAAACGACACATCAAACAACACAAATGAGAAAGCTCCGAGTGCGAAAAAGACTCTTTCAGATACATTAAGTGTTGAAAGTGCCTATGGAACATACAACAAACCTCCAAAACTGTTGGCGATTGAAGATTATAATAGGTGGGCTACAAGATTTGACGAGTGGCTTCAAGCCTTTGCATATCAAAGCTGGAAAAGTTTAAAGAATGGTTACATTAGAGGAGAAAAGTTTGGTGAAAGTTTGACAGATACTGATGAGATTGAAAGATATATTGCTGAACAAAAGTGCATCGCGTTGATTCATCAGTCTGTGAGAGATGATATAATTTCATTGATTGAATATGAAAATTCAAAAGATCTTTGGGAGAAACTGAGGGTAAAATGCGTAGGTAGTGCTGAGATAGTCAAAAACAAAAAGAAACTGTTAAGAAAAGAGTTTGATTTGTTTGGTTGTTTAAAGAATGAGTCTGTTTCTAAGATGATTGAGAGATTCGGGCATCTAAAATTGGAGCTGGCAAGACACAAAATTGTATATACTCAAGAAGAGTTGGTTGACAAATTGTTTGACTCGCTGCCGAATGAACAAGACTGGCAGTACTATGCATTAATGCTGAAGAATACAATCAAGTCTGAAGATTTGACAGTAGATCGGCTTATCGAAAGATTGGAGAGTCACGAGTTGGAGATCAAGAAATCTAACAAAGTCAACAACACATCTTATCAGCAGAATGTGGAGTTGTACTACAGAGGAAATCTACCAAAGACTGGTTCTCCAAGAACAACATTTTCTGCAGAGAGTTCAAATAATGTGAATCAAGAAATTCGTCACAGTGGTTTTCATAGTGGATCTTCTTCAACAAATCCAAGCCAATCTGCATCAAAGAATCTGTTCCAATGTAACATTGCTGTGGATCTGAAGAACGCTCAAAATTTCAGTGAAGAGTCAGCAAAACAACAGATGGTGTTCTTAGCGTCGGTGTTAGAATCGTATGAGAGCCTTGTGGCGGGCAAGATTGGAAACACCAACCTGACTAAGGAGGACTATGATCAAATAGATCCTGAAGAGATGGAACTGATAGATATCAGGTGGTGTATGGCCAGTGCAGTCAGACGAGCCCAAAGGTTCATGGAGATTACGGGCAGACATTCAATTGGCGGACCGTCCACAAAACTTGGCTTTGACAAATCAAAAGTCACGTGTTTCAGGTGTAAACAAAAAGGACTTTTTAAACGTGAATGTCGTAACGCTCCTGCTGATGATACTGCAAATCCATTTCGTGAAGATTACTATAAAAGAGCAATCTATCATCAGAATAAATCAGAACCGCCCAGAATGAAGCAGCTTGAGGATTCCCCCAAATAAAAATCAAGAGCTCTTGCTGTTATTCATGATGATGAAGGTTTTGATTGGAGTGAACTGCTACCAGAGAAAGATGCAGTAGGATACGCTTTTGCAGCAGAAAAGATTGTTCCTTACAAAGACACCAGATCTGAAGAAGATAAATACCTCGCAAGAAAGCAGAAAGCAGAATTCAAGATGATGAGATTATCTAAGGTGTACAGTGATGCCAAGAAAGCAAAGAGATGGGATGCTGATAGAGAATGTTACCTTGATCCTCAAGGAAACATTGCTATTGATACGAAAACTCTTAGTATTGAAACTTTTATTGAGGAATTTGCTGCAGAAGAAGATGCCAGACAGAGAGAATGGTGGGGAGGAGGAGAATCTGATGAGAAAGAGAAAGAGACAGAGAAAGAACCGCAGTCTAAGAAGATTGATGATGGGATTATCGATACTTCACAAGAATTCACCGCGGAAAATCTGACAAAGATGGCTGACAAAGTTCTAACTGCGAAAGAACTTGAGGTAGACTCTAAGTCTGAAACTGAGTCTAAAAGCAAGGTCAGTCCAAACGTTTCAACAAGTGAGACAGGTAAGAAAGTCAAAGGTGATAGTGACTGCAAAAGTTGCATGAAAAACTGCAAGTTTTGTAGTACACTTACTTACCTTAGTGATACAAAGGTTGAAGAACTGACAAAAAGAGTCAGAAAGGTTGAAGATCAGATTTTAGACCGTGATAAAATGCTAAAAGCTTCAAATGATCGAGCTAACAAGTTAAACGATAAAATTGAAGTAGAAAGAATTAAGAAAGAAAATGAAAAATTGGTTCTTGAAAATCGTAAAATTTCAGAAAATTTTGACAAACTAAAACGAACGGTACAAGATTCTGATGAAAGAAACGGTAAAACCAATAAAGAAAATGAGCATTTAACTGTTGTTCTTAGACACAAAGAAGAGCAAATCAACCAACAACTGGATGAGATTGCTAAATTGAAACTTCAGTTTGAAGAAGCTAAGATTGAGAATGAGCGTATCAATCTGAAATTAACCAGTTACAGCTCCACAAGCTTTGTTTTGCAACACATTGTTCCCAAACCCATCGGGAAAAACAAAGCAGGCGAAGATGTTTACTCGGATGGAACTGGGGTTGGGTTTCATCAGGTTCCACCGCTAGTGTTAAACAATTACTCAAAGAAAAAGTCCGGGTTGATTAGTGATGAAGATGAAACGAATGAAATAAAACTTCCAGAGTCAATTGATGTTACATTTTCTTCATCTGATGATAGTGTTCAAACTGATATTCTGAAAGACATGGCTGAAAGTGTTTTGAAGTCTGATAGTGATTCAGTTGAGGATGAAGAATGTTTTCTGAACAATTACATTCCGAAACCAAAATCCAAAAACAACTTAAATGAAGAACCTACTCTTGTCATGTACAAGATGTCGAGATCGGATAAGTTGTATTCGGATTCTGAGTTTCCACTGGAGAATGTTAATGTGAACAAATTGAAAAACGTTTTCAAACTGGTTGAAATTGATTTGTCTGAAGTAGAAGATTTGAATCAGACAAAGAGGCAAATGAATTTTGAAAAAAGATAAAGCTTACTACAAGAAACCTGTTGTTCCACCGCGTCTTTATAACAACAATCGAAACAGATGGTCGGGTGGTTATCAGGGAGGTAAGAATTATCAAAAGAAAAATGTTCAAAACAAGAAGTTTGCTGAGAAAAAGGTGTTTGTGAATGGTTCAAGTTCACTTTCTGATGAAGAATATGAGATTTTTTCAAAATCAAACAAAGAGTTCTTTGAGAAGAAGGCCTCACAGCCTCAGTCTGAAGGCACAAGTCAGGTAGTTGACACCAGAACATGCTTCAAATGCAATCAAGTTGGACATATTGCACGAAAGTGTACCAACCTGAAGTCTAAGACTGAAGTTGTGATGAACTTAAGGAAGAAAGTTGATGTGAAGGGAAAAGCTCCATTGGTTGTTGAGAAAAAGGTTTTGAAAAATGACAACACCAAGATCAAAACTGAACCTGTTAAAAATGTGGTAACTAAAAATGACAAGTTTTACAAACGGGTTGCATCATCTCAACAAACATGGAAGCCAAAAGTGGTTGAAAAGAAACCAAGTTCTCCAAAACCACACCGGTAAAGATGAATGTTCCTGTGGACTACTATGAGAAACTTGAATCAAAAGAGGCTATTGATAACAAACTGGAAATGAATGATGAAAATTTTACGCCTCTTAAATCGGTTGTAAAGTGCATAGATGAAGTTAAGTTACCTGAGTCTGATGAGGCTTGGGCAGCTTATTTCAGCTAATCAATTCCTGACTTGCCCGAGCTTCCAGGTTGGTAAGTGTGGAGCAGGAATCGGCATCATTCTTGACAAGGTTTAATCAAGGATATTAATTTATACTTAAGTTAACTTTCATATAAAGTTGACACGAATTGAGAAAATCCACACTGACGAAAAAAAGCTGATTTACATACCAAAGCATTTGACAAAACTTGTTTTCAATATTTGCTAAAATTGAACGGTATGAAGCTTTTATCAGTGTTGGAGGAGATTCTTGGCGTTGATGAAGGTACTATTGTAGATGATGATGTTGAGAAGCAATCTGCAATGGTTTGTCGATTTTTTACTTGTTTTGGTATTTAGGGGGAGAGTATAGGGTAATATTTTCAGAAAATACAAAAAAAATAAAAAATTTCAAAAATCCAAAAACATGAGATATTTTCAAAATCCAAAAACATTAGAAAACCAGAAAAAGAGCTTGTGTAAAAAGGGAAAATGATAGTACATCGGCTTGACAGTTACAGTATGCTAAAGAAATGTAAAGTTTAAAAGGTTAAACAGTCTCGCTGATGATGTGCCGATAGGTTTTTGCACATTTAGTATGTTTGTTCGGGATATAAACCTAAAATCCTTACTTGCTTATTTCGTGGGGAACACTACTTGGATATATAGGTAACCCCTGAAATCTCGTTTGAAAGATCCCTTTTTCTGAGATACTAGGTCTTTATACTCAGTGATATCTGGGGTATTATTCCGGGACTTCTGATAATGCGGAAGCAATGGCCTAGTCCCCATATAATACTTTCTGCAGTGCTTGAAATATAGCATCACCCTCAGCTAAAAAATGATAAAACATTAAAAAATGCTAATCATGGCTGTTGTAAAAAAGATCCTCTAAAGGGGACACACCAAAGTCGAAGCCGTCATCTCTCTGCTGAACGGAAGTTCTGACCTGAGCTCTCATGGTTCTTCGCAATTTAACCCCTTACAGATATCATCTGTGGTATACTCACCTGTAAGACTGAATATTGAGATTTGGATACGGGAGTATATTCAAGAGGTGGGACACATGTATAAGTTTAAGTCTCTAAAATACTAAATCCGTATCCTGGACAGATTGAAATTTGTGTGAGAATTTAAGTGGATCAGTATATCGACAATCTAAGCGAATTGTTTAATTCTGATTATGTAATCAAAGCTTAACGGTACTTGTGACTTGTCAGATAGCTGATATGATTCCCTAACACGCTTATCAAAAATATGTTTGTAAATAGTTTACATTTAATGCATTTTATTTCTGTATTTCATTTCTAGTTTAGAAACTTTTTTTAAAAATCCAAAAAGATTTAACATTTATGCTTTATTTTTTACAAACCAAAGTGGAAAGCTGATCTTCAGATTCGATTTGGAGCAGATGCAGGAAGTTTCTGAACTGGAGGATAAGTCGTGAGCTTAACATGATAAGTTTGTGAAATTTGAAAAGTTAAAGCAAGTTCATTAATTTGAAACTTGTAAATTTTCAGAAAATGTTTGAACAAAATGTCAGTGTGAATTGTCTCAGATCAATCAAGGTCATTAAGTTGGACTTGGTAGACTAATTGAGTTATCAGGGTCATTAATTTGGATCTGAATACTTAAGTGGATTTATAATTCTGACAAGATTTTTATTTGAGATTGAACGGTAAGTTTAGATTGAAACTGTTATTGTCATGTATCTTATATTTGGGTAGAGATTATGCAGGAAACAGGAGTTAAGATCCCCATGGCAATGAAAATGTCAAAGATTGAACCAGAATTCAAATCCCAGCTTATTGAGAGGGGGAGTCTGCGAAAGGGGGAGTCAGAATTCTGGATCAGCATTAAAAGGGGAGATTGAAGTTTAAAGTTTGAAGATGAAGATTGAAGGAAGCTTTTACAATGTCAAGACAATTTGGAAAGAGACTAAGACTAAAGACTCGACGCCGAAGACTTCGTCAACATCCAAGGGGGAGTCTGTTGGTGAACCTAGTGTCTGTTAACTTCGTCTTAATCGAGTCTTATGTCTAGATAGGATAAACGAGCACAAAACAGGGTTTGAAATTAGGGTTTTATATGTAAATGAGGGTGATTCCGCTTGAAAGTGTTAATGTCCAGTTCAAGCGAAATCAACACATGTGATTTCGCTTGAAACGACATGTGACATGTTCAAGCGAAATCTCAACATTATAAATACCTGATGTGTGTGTTCATTTGGAGCGGAATCTGGTCATTGTTTCTGAGCCGAGGTGCTGTTCGTTTGTCATTTGAATGTGTAAAAGCTCAGGATTGATCAATAAGAAGATAATTAGAGAGGAACAAGCTGTGTTGGCATCTTTTACATTGATTCCGCCTTTGTACTTGATGATGAACTACTCATACTGACTATTTAGGGTCACTGAACGATCCAACAATTCTTGAACAATATCAAGAATTGCATCATAACATCAGTTTTTTCACATTTTAACACTCAAATTCATGTGTTCATCATATTGTTATAAAATCCACATAACACATATATGGGTAATCATTAAATCCCTAGTATTCAACACTAGTTCATCAAGTTTTCAACTAGGGTTTGTTTCTAGACAAGGATTCAACACAATATCACTCATAGATCCAGCATTCATTCTAGAATTTCGATTATGAGTGTTCATCACAAATTCAAGGTATCACCAAAAGACAAAATTTGACATACCTTGTAATCTCCTAGCTTAGGTGATCATGATTTTAGCTTGATTTCCCCGTTGTTTTGTTGATTTTTTTTTATTTAGGGTTCGAAAGAAGAACCCTTTCTTGGCTCTGTGAATACGTCGACCAGAACACACACAAAGTGTGTGTTTTGTGTCTATTTTTCCTTATTAGTAATTTCACTTTCAAACTTAACCATTTTAGTCCCTCAAATTCTAAACTTATAAGAGAAGGTTAACTTAGTCAAGTTTTCTTTATTTTCTACAACATTAAATTAACTAGGTTAGTTAATCCTAGTGTCGCACCCCGAAATTATCAGAGCTGGCGTGACAGGACTGGTATCTTCATTGCACAGCGGAAGCAAATAAGCTAAGACTTCTAGAAAACGAACGCCCACTAAGTACTCGAATCTCCAATGGTTCTCCTATTCCAACCGTTCCAGTTTTGAAAATGCAACCTGAGAAAGAAACATGCGAAAAATCAACATAAAGTTGAGCGAGTTCATAGTTTGTTTTGGAAAAGATTTAAAATAAATCTTTTTGAATAACCGGTTTTTGAAGTGTTATTGAGAAAACGAATTTAACATCATTTTCTTGTCAAGTTATATGGAAACTTTGTATTTGTAACGCATTATGTTCGTAGAACCATATATTTGTAAACTCCTGTATTTGTAAAGTTTGTATAACCGTCAATGCCCACCCTGACTTTGACTTCATGCCCGCATAATCCTATGCTTTGAACTTGTATAAAACCTTTGTAAACTGTGTATGTATGTATATAAATCCCGGTATGAAAGCAAACAAGGAAATGATCACCAATGGTTTGCAAGGCCACTGATATGTGTGACGGTGTAGGAAGACTCAAACCTAGCAAAGTTGTACCGGGCTTCCAGCTGGAAGACATAGTCACCACTATGGGCCACCCTGGTCCCCATGGGTGTGGGCTCGCTACACCCAAATAGATCTATCACTCATGCCCCTCGGTCCTTATACGAGGATTACTGGTCCCAAGTATCCGCCTACCCATTCACATGATCTATGGTTCTTTCCTAGGCTAACCATACCAATTGTAATTGTATGTAATCCTTTTGTAACATTTACTCACAGGGTGTCCCGTTTCTCAAACGCAGACCCACCCAACCCCCTTATTATAACTAGACGATCCCATCCCTAGTCATGAAAATAATTCACTTTTCGATAATACGCATTTGTTTGAAAAACCGGTATATTTAATATGATTCATTCGTAAACCATTTGAGTTCCTTGAAATCCGTTCGTAACATGTCTTAAAAATATGAGTTTTTGTTCATTCAAAAACCTTGTATGTTCCTGCAAAACGTGCCTTGTCTAAAATATGAAATCTTTGTTCACCGAAAATTTTGTATGTTTCTGCAAAACGTGCATGTCTTTCCACCCCGAAAACATTTACAAAAATGTAAAACCATAAAAAGGTGGGGTTATGAACTCACCTGGATAACCTTGTGCATAGCTAGCCAATTACGACTTCGTGATGTCGTTTCCAAGACGAGACTCGCTAGCGTGCATACTACAATATTCCTAACACGGAATATCTTATAAGTTTCTAAATAAACGCAGTAACTAAACTACGTGTTATCGAGCTCTACCGAATCGTTAACCGAACAATTCAACGGTAAGTTGATAACTTAATAGTAACGATTAAGTTATACTCGTTAAGTCTCGTCTAATGTCGGTAATAGTCTACTAAGTCTTTGAAAAACACTTAGTTCTCGTGAGATTTAAAGCATATAAATATTTATATAAAAGTATATAAGTATTTCGGTAGAATCCCGTTAGTCGCCTTGAGAAGTCGTTGTGTATGTAACAAATATTTGTATGAAAATAACATGTAACAAACTCGTGCGCGATATATATGATTTATGGAGTGCCGTTTAGGCGTTTTGAAATAAATATAAAAGTTATATTCATTTTATAAAAGAATCGTCGAGTTGTCATGTTCGAAAATAAATATGGCTATATTTATTTTATAAAAGAATTCGACTTGTTTGTGTTGGAAATAAATATATAGTTATATTTATTTATAAAAGGATTCATTTTGTACGATATTGGAAATAAATATATAAACTATATTTATTTTATAAAACGAATTCGTGTCGTTTGGTATTTGAAATAATATGTAAACTATATTCAAGTTTACAAAAGAGCCTTCGCTTTGTTTGATGTTCGAAATAAATGTATAAACTATATTTATTTGTAAAAGCATCGTTGAGTTGTTGCGTTTGAAAATAAATACATAACTATATTTATTTTTATGAAATAGTTGTTGAAATTTCAAAGTTTAGAATAAATATAACAACTATCTTTATTGTTGGAAATAGTATCCGAATCGTCGTTTTTGTATGTTGTAAAAGTGTTGTCGAAAGTATTGTTACACTTGTATTTGTTTTTATAAAAAAAATCACTTGAATACAATGGTTCGTTTTATAATAAAACGCGTTTGTTTTTACCGATTTTCTCGAAAAACGGGCAGAGTTTCCTCTGTTTTTTGACGCCCCGACAACACAAGTTGTCGCTATTTTTATCAAAATTCAATAATTTATTCAACATTCTTTACGTATGGCCAATTTATATAACAATGTAGTAAATAAATCTAAGTAACCTTTAACTAATAACTCGTCAATTTATTCGGTTTGAGCTCGTTCACGAAATTATTATAAACTTATAATTAACGCAAATAATATTCGTTCTAAATCTTTTACCGAATCTTCGTGTCGAAACATCGTACAGTTTGACTGAGTTGACCGGGTCAACTGAGTTGACTCGCTGTGTTGACCTGAGTTGACCGAGTTGACTCGGTTTGACCGAGTTGACTCGGTTTGACCGAGTCACCCGAACGGAGTCTGCCCCAAAGCCGCTTAACCCGAACCAAGATGTTGACCGTCCCGAACCTGTTGACCGGCCGTGACTATTTGACCCGGACCCAAACCGAGTTAACTCGGTTTAACTGAGTTGACTCGAACCAAAACCCGAAACTTGAAACGAGACCCGATTGCTGGTACCCTTGTAACCCGAGCCAAAATCAAACAACTTGAACATGAAGTCTGCTGAACCAACACCACCACCGTTGTTGTCGGCCATCGCCGGCGGTTCTCCGCCGTCACCGGAAAACAAGAAAAAGCTAGATCGACACTCTTTTCCGTTCATAAATCAAAAGAAAATAGTAACACGAGTCGGGTTCAACTTACCGGAAAGTCGTCGGAATATAAAATTCCTTGAAAATGTGTAGAAACACCCCTTGTGAGCCGATCTACGCATGCACGGAGTTAAAAGTTTAAAACGTGATAGCCGGAATCTTGACCGGAACTTCGCCGGAGTTGCGCGTGAGCCCAAACGGCTCAGAATCTTCGAAAACGGACATCGCCATCGTGTCAGGAACGTTTGGTTTAGTGGAGGTAGGGTGTCGGATCGAAGGAAAGGTCGCCGGAAAGTTCACCGCCGCCGTCGGAACGCCTTGCCTGACCACCGTGGGCGGTGGTCGGCCGCCGCCAGGTCGCCGGAGGGGGAGAGAGCATTTGTGTGGGTGCGTGTGTGTGTTGTTTGTTGTCTGCAAAAAAGGAAATGAAGATCAAAGGGGTAGTCCCCCTTATATACTATGGTCTAGAATGATGGGCCTTGGGCAAGCCCAAGGCCCACAAGCCCAATATCGCGTGTTTTAGTGGCCCGAATTCCTACGAGACCCGTTATCTTAACCCGAACTCACTCCTTAACATCATGAATTATAAATTTAGTTTTAAAACTACGTAGAATAAATGTCAGTATTCGTCGTTGTCGCGTTTGACCGTCGGTTGCGCTAAATCGCGTAAAACGCGTCGTTCACCGTTTTACTCTGTTTTCCGATCCGGTTTCAACTACGGTTATTAAATTTTTATTACAGAGCTAAATATAGCGTAAAATGTAAGTTTCGAAGGTGACAGGCGTCTCCGTCGCTTCCGTTTCGTTGCCGATGCGTTTCCTACCATCGCGTTTTTAGTCCACGTTTGCATTTGTGTCGCACGGAAGCCCAATAAAATTAATTTCATAAGTATAAAATTTTTGTGTAACATTCATATTTGTCGGCGTTGTCAGTATTTTGTGCGGTATCAGTTCGTTGTCGTTTGATGTTCCGCAGATTCCACGCGAATCTTCATACGCGTACTGTAAAGTCGGAGAAACGTTCCTAGGCACTCCAAAGGCCTAATTAAGTTAATTTATGCTATAAACTCCATTTATTATCACGTTAATCACCTGTTAATCACGTAATTAGGTGCCGTAAATCACCGGTTGTCACACCTAGTCACATTATTCTTTGGTTATAACCAACATATATAACATTTATAATTAATATAAATTTCTTAATATTTTTGGGGTGTTACAAGTCCACCCCCTTAAAGAGGGTTTCGTCCTTGAAATAGGATTATGTACCAAATAGTGAAGGGTAGAGACGTCTCATCTCTTCTTCAGACTCCTAAGTAGTGTCTGATCCCTTCCGATGTTCCCATTTGACCATTACATGGTCAATTTCTTTGTTCCGTAAGATTTTGATCTTCCGGTCAAGAATTACAACGGGTTTTACCACGTAATTGAGTTTAGCATCCACTTCAATATCATCATAGCGGATGTAAGCCGTTTCATCAGCCAAACATTTTCAGAGGTGCGAAACATGAAACATATTGTGTACACCGCTCAGTTCCTCTGGTATTTCCAAACGGTAGGCTACTTTCCCAACCCGTTCAATGATTTTAAACGGCCCAATAAATGTTGGGCTTAATTTTCCCCTTTTCCTGAACCAGATAATCCCCTTCCACAATGATACCTTGAGCATAACTCTATCACCAATATGAAACTCGATCGGTCTTCGTCTTTTATCAGCATACGATTTTGTCAGTCTTGGGTCGCTTTCAAATGAGCTCGAACCACATCGATTTTCTCGTTAGTGGTTCGAACTATTTCTTTGTGGGCAAGTTCACGTGGACCCACTTCACGCCAACACACCGGGGTTCGACAATTCCTACCATAAAGCATCTCATGCGTGGCCATCCTGATGCTAGAATGGTAGCTATTATTATATGAGAATTCGACCAAAGGTAGATAGACATCCCAGCTACCTCGAAAATCAATGACACACGCTCGTAGCATGTCTTCCAATGTTTGAATTGTTCTTTCGCTTTGCCCATCCATTTGAGGATGGTATGCGGTACTAATAAACAACTTAGTACCATTTTTTCTTAGAAATCATGCCAAAAGTTCGAAGTAAACAGAGTATCCCTATCGGACACGATGGATACCAGCACTCTGTGGCATGCCACGATTTCATTCGTGTACACTTTTGACATCTTCTCAGATGTATAAGTCTCGCGAATCAGAATGAAGTGAGCACTTTTCGTCAGTCGATCTACCACTACCCAAATGGAGTCGAATCCCCGAGTTGTCCTCGGTAGTTTGGTTAGTAGATCCATGGTGATTTGTTCCCATTTCCACACCGGAATGTCTAACTGTTGAAGTTTACCGTAAGGCTTTTGGTGCTCCGCTTTTACTTGTAAACAAGTCAAGCATTTCTCTATATATTTGGTTACATCTCGTTTCATTCCGGGGCACCAATAGTTTTGTTTCAAATCACGGTACATTTTGGTCACCCCCGGATGAATAGAATAACGTGACTTGTGAGCTTCGTCAAGTAGAAGCTTTTTAACACCGCACGTATTAGGAACCCACATTCTACCGAAGCGGGTTTTCAACCCGTTACTATTATCCACCAATTCCTTTAGTTGGCCCACTATACGTTCCTTCTTCCAATTTTCTTCTTTTACCGCTTCGACTTGTGCCTCTCGGATTCGTTCAAGTAAACCCGATGTCACTATCAATTGCATTGAGTGCACCCGAATGGGAGAATAATCATCCTTTTGACTCAATGCATCTGCCACTACATTGGCTTTTCCGGGATGGTAATGTATCTCACAGTCGTAATCTTTCACCATCTCTAACCAACGCCTCTGTCTCATGTCTAATTCTTTCTGATCAAAGAAATACTTCAGGCTCTTATAGTCGGTAAATATTGTGCACTTCACTCCGTATAAATAGTGCCTCCAAAATTTTAAAGCAAATACCACTGCCGCCAGCTCAAGATCGTGCGTAGGGTATTTCTTTTCATGAACTTTCAATTGTCTCGAGGCATAGGCAATAACCTTGCCCTGTTGCATTAAAACACACCCAAGTCCCAAATGCGACGCATCGGAATATACTACCATATCCTCTATGCCGTCTGGCAAAGTTAATACCCAAGCATGGGTCAATTTTTCCTTGAGTGTTTGAAAATATCTTTCTTGTTCAACACTCCAAATAAATTTCTCATCCTTGCAAGTTAACTTGGTCAATGGCGAAGCGATCTTGGAGAAATTATGTCTCACACCCCGATTTCCACGTGTCACCGGTGGGCCCGGTGGGGAGTATCGTGACGTCATGGTTGGCAACATAATAGTCAAACAACACAATATTAATATGCACAGCGGAAGCAATTGAAATTATAATACAACCGAATTTATTATTGTAATATCAAATATCACAATATTTGGAAGTTTATCCACAGACGGATCGAACATAAAATGGAAACAATAGTTCAACAGACTTTTAGACATCTTAAGCTTGCGAGACTTCTATTGATGCTAAGGAGAAATATCCAGCCAATTTCGTATAGTACCTGCATTTAGCCTTTTTGGAAAATACGTCAGTTTACACTGGTAAATACAATCAACTGACTCATTTTGGAAAATGATTTAAAATTGGTTTGGATGCACATGGCATAAATGTTTTATAATTTGATTAAAATGTGTAACAACTGTGCTTGTAATCGCTATGAACAGTTCTGTTATCAATAAAACAATGTTATTTTATCACAATGTTTGATTTGTTATGTTTTACATTTTTCATGTTTTGACTTTTATCCGATTCCAAACTCTATATCACTTTCTGGAGAGTTATACGCAAACTAGTGCGTAAACGTACTCAGTTTAATGCGAGAAATACTCCGGAACATCAACATACACTCAACATACCTTAAATAACCTTTACATAACTTAGAAATAAGTTTTG
Source organism: Helianthus tuberosus (assembly GCA_030545235.1). Lineage (NCBI taxonomy): Eukaryota > Viridiplantae > Streptophyta > Magnoliopsida > Asterales > Asteraceae > Helianthus > Helianthus tuberosus. Next base: position 18,979 of record JARYGA010003864.1, on the reverse strand, counting down.
AAGGCTTTGGTATGGCAAAAACAAGTTAATTCGCTTACAGGGACTAAATATGACAAACTGCGAAAGTATGTCAATTTGAACTGTAACGAACATTCCGGAACATGACCATAAGTTAAACACACCTTAAATATCCTTTACATAGCTTAGAAATAGGCTTTGAGGAGTTCGGTGTGCTAAAATAAACTTTTGGGACATTCAGGGACTAAAAGTGTCAAAAAGTGCACAAGTTTGCATTTTCGCGCATAACTTACGTTCTGAATACATCCGGACATCCAAAAATTTATGTGAACATGACTATATTATATTTTAGTGTTCGCCATAAGAAAAATCCATTCGTCGCGTCATTTGGATCGTTTTTCGCACTTATGCGTATTCCGTCGTAATTAAGCGAACATCGCGTTCGTACGACCAAACGAACCATCATCCGACATATTTTTGAACATGTTTCATGTCCATAATGTTTAGGCAACATTTTAGGGCCTTAAAGTTGGCTTTACGGGCCTTAGAAGTGTCGGGAATGGCCTTAAACACGTGCAGGGGCTGAAACTGTCATTTCTGAAACATATATGCAGATCAGAAGCCTCAGGCGGCCCGCATTGTGTTTGGCTGATCCTAAAGCGGGCCGCTTCCCACCTTCTGACCAGATTAAATGTTTCTAATCACAAGTTGTAGCCATTTAATCCCCCACCACATGTTCTAAACTTGCTTAGTCACTAGATAAGGATCATATTTAGCTTCCACAACATTGTGACAAGTGTACGGACTAGATCTTTTCCCCTTTTCCAAGAAACGATCTCAACGGTTCACCGAAAACTATAAATACCCCATTACCCCCAACCTCATTTCTTACAAGAATCTGATCTATTTGACTCTAAGTTGAAACCGTTGTTTCATACCTGAGTTATTGTGATCACGATTAGCATTCGGGGACCCTTCGTAAGTATTCTTTCGTTCTTTTCCTTATTTTTACTGCTTTTCGAGTCCGAAAGTCAAACTTTGTTTGACTTTCAGCGTTGACCAGTAATGGTCAATGCGAAGTTCGGTTGAACTTCGCAACGTGATTGTAATCACGATGGTCATAGTCCTTTCGGACTATGCCTACTGATTACCACGTTGTCTAGGGTCGTAGGGTAAGCGATCTGATCAATCGCTTATACCTTCGAACCCGACCCAGTTTGGTCGATCATTAGGATCCGACCAAATACATTAGGTGACCATAGTGTAGGGAATAACCTTCCGAGGTTATACCCTATGGTCACATCGTTTAAGTAGTTGTATGATAGGTAGTTTATATGCCTTAGGTAAATTACCAGAATACCCTTTTCATGTATAATTGGTAATTAAGCATATGTAACCTAAACTTTTGTCACATAACTGATTATGTAACATGTTTAGGCATATAATACTTGTCATAGGGCTAGTTAGGCGGTCCAAACGCGTTTCACGCGCACGACACGTTAAAGTAGCATAAGCTTCCTAAACGGGTCGTAATGGGTCGTAAACAGTTATGTTAAGTTTCATTTAGTATGTAGGCTTTGTTAAACCAAATGACACGAGTCTCTACACTCGTTTGGTTTACAAACCCTCATGCTACCCAATCTTCCGATTTAGGTCCGGTTTATTAACATAGCTACCTATATTAGGTGTCGTTTGATTCCGAGATCTATAGCATTACTTGGTGGTTATCTTTATACAACTGAGCAATCTCAAGTGAGTACATAGACCCCTCTTTTACTGTTTTCCAAACTGTTTTGGGGTGGAACACATGTGCCTACTTGTTACTTTCATGCTTTCCTGTTTTCACATCATATACCGGTTATGTTTGTTAGTACATTATAGTACATGATTTCATTACATTTCATGCTATGTATGCCCATTGTGTGCCTACTTAGTACATTGTTTTACATGACATTTCATGCTATGTATGCCCATTGTGTGCCTACTTAGTACATTGTTTTACATGACATTTCACGCTATGTATGTTCATTTGTTTACATACTTAGTGCATTGTTTTCATTACATGCTTACATTTTGTTATGACATTTGGTTTGTTTACATGGGACAATACATTCATTAACATTAGCTACGCCGTTCGTTAGTAGGTAGTGGTACAATAGGAATTGACAACTCCCGTTCCGGACATCCCAGGGAAAGGGGACAGAAAGGAATGACCGAATTCGATGATATAAGACAGATAGACCTTTAATTTGTTTAAAGGGTTTATCACCACAGTCACAAGGCTTGGATGTATGCATTTTCACAATACCGCATAAATGTTCATATTAAATATTTGCATGCATTTTTCCACAAAGACATAAGATTGATTTAAACCATGTTTTACTTCAATATTTTGTTTTCGTGCATATGGTTTAGTTGAGACATTTCACTTGCCATACATGACATTTTGACATAGACATTTTACACAAAAACATTTGACATAGACATTTGACATGGATATTTGACATAGACATTTGACATGGATATTTGACATAGACATTTGACATGGATATTTGACATAGACATTTGACATGATTTACATTTGACATATAACATGTTTGACAATTGGTTTAAACTTAGACTTATTACATTGGTTGGTTTGGTTTGATTAAGTGATTAAGTAACGATGCGTGTGTAATATGATACAAGCATGGTGGATACGCCGCTGGTACTTCCTATATATAAGTGTTTGTATGGTATTATATGTCGTAATGTTATTTGAATCATTTCAATATTGAGACATAGAACATTTTATACAAATAACATACTTTTTACAAGACATTGATTTACAAACAACTTATCTTATACAAACACATTTTTACATGGTTATTTATTTAACCTGACATTTACTTATACATATCATCTGATCTTATTGTTATTCAAATGATTTACAAGACAAAGCAAATTACAAGGTTCATGACTAAACATTTCTCAAATACAAGTCATGAATCCTATTTTCACAAACCTATGTATCTCACAGGCATTTTTATGCTGACGTACCTATTTTCACATGTGTTTTCAGGTGCTTTTCCATAGGATGTTGATCATGATACTAGGGCGGACCTGTGCCTTAGAGACTTTCAAATAAGATAGACTATGTTTAATTATGTTCTGAACTCTTTAATTTCCTGTTTGAAACAATGAAACACCCTTGTTTAATAAATAAAATACAACTTTGTATGCCATGGTTATGAAACAATTTATTCTGTTGCAACACGCCCCGATGTTTCCGGCGCGATTTGTTGTTTTACGCGGTCGGGGTGTGACAGAAGAGTTGGTATCAGAGCCAATGGTTATAGGGAATTAGGTTATTAGTAATGCTTTGACCTAGACTATAACTTTTCTAGGAACCTAACACAAGTTATCTTGTGTTTAGATCTTAAAACATATACATCACCTATCCTTAGGTGATTATCAAAACAAGAACCAAAATGTTTCCGAAACGATTTTTGAAAAACAATCATCTGTTTTTGAATAAATTTTTACAAGGTTTTGAACCCTCAATTGTAAGGTTTTGAACCCTCTGTTATATGGTTTTGAACCCTTTTCAGTATTGGTTTTTGGCCTTGTGCCTTCAAATTTTCAAAATCCCGTCAAACGTTTTGGGTTTTAAATAATGTGAACATGTGCAAACTGGAAGGGTGAATACCTGTATTCTGAGTTTTCTGTCTAGGCAAGCACTTCGTATACATCTCAACCAGACGCGAGACCAGTTGTGCTTACCTGGGAATTCTTGGGATGAGTGTTCACTTATAGGCGAGCATGTCTTCATTATACATTATTTTTGATCCATTTACTTTGATTAGTCAATGTGTGTCGTTTGTTTGCTATGTGATACGGACGAATGACCACCATCTATGCTGTTTGCAATTCTTGTTTTTATCATCTCATTCTTTTCATCCAATCATCTCACTCATTTCCTTTCATGTTTTTCTCTTTTAGAATGCCTCCTCGACGCGAGAACCAGATAGCTACTGCCGAACTGGCAGAAATTATTGCGCAGCAGATGGCTGCTCAATTCCCAAATCTCTTTGCTCAATGGCAACAAGCCAACAACAACAACAATGGTCCGTGCAAATACAAGGATTTTAATCAGGCTAAACCACTCAAGTTTAGTGGTTCTGAAGGAGCGACTGGGCTTCTTCAGTGGTTTGAGAGCATAGAGAATACTTTTCGCCACGTGCAGTGTCTCGAAAATCGCAAAGTCGAGTTTGCTTCGAGCATATTTCAGAAGAGGGCTTTGACATGGTGGAACGGGGTTATGAGGGATAGGGGTGCAGAAGTTGCTCTCGCACAGACATGGGCCGAACTAAGAGCCCTTATGATGAGGGAATTCTGTCCTCGTCATGAGCAACGAGCGTTGGAGAAGGAGTTTGATGAGCTGAAGCAAGATAGTGGTGAGCATAGGGCTTATACTGATCGGTTTGAAGAGCTGAGTTTGCTTTGCCCGACTATGGTTACCCCACTTGACAAGGCTATCGAAAGATATATCGACGGCCTACCTGACTCGGTACAAGACATTCTTACTGGTAGTGAACCTGCCACACTCCGTCAGGCGATCGAGTTATCTGCGACATTGACTGAGTCGCAGATCCGGAAGAACAAGTTACACCGGAAGGGTGACAAGGGCAAGAAAGAATCGGCTGACAAAGTGGATAGCAAGAAAGGTCAAAACTTGAATGGAAAGAACTCTGGTTCTTCGAAGAGGGCAAAGAAGCGTAAGGCTTCCCAAAACTATGCTGTCACTGCCCAAGCTAACCAGGCAGCTCCCAACCAACCCGCACAGCCTCCAGCAAAGAAACCCTATACAGGGAATGCACCTTTGTGCAATAGATGCAACAGTCACCACCAGCCGCAACTTCCATGCCGTTTCTGTACTAACTGTGGGAAATCAGGCCATCTCGCCAATGTTTGTCGGTCTGCTCAGAATCCCGCGGTTCAGAACCCGGCTCAACAAGTTGCTCAGCCTCCTGCTCCGCAACAGGGTCAAGCTGCACGACCACAATACCCACCGGGTGCTTGTTATAATTGTGGGGATCTGACCCACTACAGAAACCGGTGCCCAAGGCTAGCCAATCAGAACCAGAACCAGAATCCAGCTCCGGCTCGAGGCCGAGTTTTTAACATGAATGCCCAAGAGGCACAGGCTGACGATAATGTGGTGAACGGTACGTTCTTTATTAATAATCAGCCTGCATCTGTTCTTTTCGATTCTGGTGCCGATAAGAGTTTCGTGTCTTTGTCTTTTGAGCAAATGCTTCGCGTGTCTAGAACGAAACTAGGCAAATCTTTGACAGTAGAGGTTGCTAGTGGTGAACCCATTATTCTTGATTCTGTTCTACGCAACTGCCAGTTGAACCTAAATGATCATCTTTTCCCTATCAATCTCACGCCTATGCAACTCGGAAGCTTCGACGTTATTGTGGGAATGGATTGGTTATCCAAGCATCACGCAGAGATAGTTTGTTCTGAGAAGATTGTTCGTGTGCCGCTTTCGACAGGCGAGATTCTGCAGGTTCAAGGTGAGAAGCCTACCGTTGGTCTCAAACTCATGTCTTGTTTTAAAGCTCGGAAGTATCTGCAGAAGAACTATGTGGCTTTCTTAGCACATGTTACAGAAGATAAAGGCAAGGGTAAGTCTATTTCAGATATTCCTGTCGTTCGGGATTATTCTGAAGTGTTCCCTGAAGATTTACCTGGTCTACCTCCAGCACGCCAAGTCGAGTTCCGCATTGATCTCGTACCTGGTGCAAATCCGATTGCCAGAGCTCCATATCGTCTTGCACCATCTGAGATGCAAGAGTTGTCTAAACAGCTTCAGGAGCTCTCTGACAAAGGTTTTATACGTCCTAGTTTTTCACCTTGGGGTGCTCCCGTTCTTTTTGTAAAGAAGAAGGATGGATCCTTTAGGATGTGTATCGATTATCGTGAGCTTAACAAGCTTACCATCAAGAATCGATATCCTCTACCTCGCATAGACGACCTCTTTGATCAGTTACAAGGCGCTTCTTATTTTTCGAAGATTTATCTGCGATCAGGATATCATCAACTTCGGGTGCAAGAAGAAGACATTCCGAAGGCAGCGTTCCGTACTCGTTATGGGCATTATGAATTCACAGTCATGCCATTCGGTGTGACTAATGCTCCTGCTGTTTTCATGGACTTAATGAATAGGGTCTGTAAACCTTATTTGGATCAATTCGTCATTGTTTTTATTGACGATATCTTGATTTACTCTAAGACGCGAGCTGATCACGAGCAACATCTTCGTCTTACTCTTGAACTCCTGAAGAAAGAGCAACTTTTCGCCAAATTCTCCAAGTGCGAATTCTGGCTTAAAGAAGTTCAATTCTTGGGGCATGTTATCAACGAACGAGGTATTCATGTAGATCCCTCCAAGATCAGTGCGATCAAGGATTGGGATACACCTACTACTCCTACTGAAGTTCGTTCTTTTCTTGGTCTAGCGGGTTATTATCGCCGCTTCATTGAAAACTTCTCGAAGATTGCAGTTCCTTTAACTGCTCTAACTCAGAAGAAAATGCCCTTTTATTGGGGATACAAACAAGAGGAAGCTTTTCAACACCTTAAGCAGAAGCTTTGCGATGCGCCTGTTCTATCATTGCCTGAGGGTGATGATGATTTTGTTGTGTATTGTGATGCATCAAAATTGGGTCTTGGCTGTGTTCTTATGCAAAGGAACAAAGTCATAGCTTATGCATCGAGGCAGTTGAAGATACATGAGAAGAACTACACCACTCATGATCTTGAGTTGGGTGCAGTTGTCTTTGCTCTCAAGATCTGGAGACACTATTTGTACGGTACAAAATGTGTGGTTTTCACTGACCACAAAAGTCTTCAGCATATCTTCAACCAGAAAGAACTCAACATGAGGCAACGACGTTGGGTTGAGCTTTTAAACGACTATGACTGCGAAATTCGCTACCATCCTGGTAAGGCGAATGTCGTAGCTGATGCATTGAGTCGTAAGGAATGTACTAAGCTTCATTGTGTACGTGTTCAATCTGTTATTCAAGCTCGATCCGATATTCAAGCACGCATTTCTCAAGCTCAACAATCTTGTGTTTCACAAGGATTGATGGATAAGGAATTTCCCTATCACATAACGCCTGCTCTGGAACTAAAGGACAATGGATCATATTACTTCATGGACCGTTTGTGGGTCCCAAGCCAGGATGATCTTCGTACCTTGCTTATGGATGAAGCCCATAAGTCTCGTTATTCTATTCATCCGGGCTCAGATAAGATGTATAAGGATCTTCGTACTCACTATTGGTGGCCTGGTATGAAGAAAGACATTGCCTTATATGTATCCAAATGCCTTACTTGTCTTAAGGTTAAGGCTGAACATCAGCGTCCTTCTGGTTTATTGGAACAACCAGAGATCCCAGTTTGGAAATGGGAAAACATTACTATGGATCTTGTTACCAAACTCCCGCGCACAAAGAAAGGTCATGATGCCATCTGGGTAGTCGTTGATCGTCTTACAAAGTCAGCACATTTCTTGCCAATCCGTGAGGATTTTTCTGCTGACAGACTTGCTCAAATCTATGTAGATGAAATTGTAGCTCGACATGGTGTTCCGTTGAACATCATTTCTGACAGAGATGCTCGTTTCACTTCTCATTTTTGGAGAACCATGCAATCTGCTATGGGGACCCAACTTAATCTGAGCACAGCTTATCATCCGCAAACGGATGGTCAATCTGAGAGAACAATCCAGACTCTGGAGGATATGCTAAGAGCTTGTGTGATCGATTTTGGTGGTAGCTGGGATTCACATCTTAAATTGATTGAATTCTCCTACAACAACAGTTATCACACTAGCATCAAAATGGCTCCTTTCGAAGCTCTCTATGGTCGAAAATGTCGTTCACCAGTCTGCTGGAATGAGATTGGCGAGGCTCAACTTACTGGACCTGCCCTCATTTTAGAGACAACTGACAAGGTCAAGAAAGTTCGTGATAACCTTCAGGCAGCTAGAAGCCGTCAGAAGATTTACGCGGATCCAAAACGCAAAGCCTTGGAATTTCAAGTCGGTGATCGAGTATTACTTAAGGTCTCACCTTGGAAAGGTGTGATCAGATTTGGAAAGAAAGGAAAACTTGCACCTAGATACGTTGGACCATTCAAGATCGTCGAAAGAATCGGAAAGGTAGCCTACAGACTTGAGTTACCTCCTGAACTGGGAAATGTTCATCCAACTTTTCACGTGTCCAATCTCAAGAAGTGTACAGCTGATGAGAACTTCTCCATACCGCTTGACGAAATTCGTGTTGGCAAAACACTGAAATTTGTTGAGAAACCAGTGGAAATCATGGAACGTGAAGTCAAGTGGCTTAAACGCAAGCGCATTCCTTTGGTCAAAGTTCGATGGGAAGCTAAGCGTGGACCTGAGTTTACTTGGGAACGCGAAGATCAAATGAAGGTGAAATATCCACATCTTTTTCCACGAGTTTCCTCTAAATAAATTTCGGGACGAAATTTCCACAAGTAGGGGAGACTGTAACAACTGTGCTTGTAATCGCTATGAACAGTTCTGTTATCAATAAAACAATGTTATTTTATCACAATGTTTGATTTGTTATGTTTTACATTTTTCATGTTTTGACTTTTATCCGATTCCAAACTCTATATCACTTTCTGGAGAGTTATACGCAAACTAGTGCGTAAACGTACTCAGTTTAATGCGAGAAATACTCCGGAACATCAACATACACTCAACATACCTTAAATAACCTTTACATAACTTAGAAATAAGTTTTGAAGGCTTTGGTATGGCAAAAACAAGTTAATTCGCTTACAGGGACTAAATATGACAAACTGCGAAAGTATGTCAATTTGAACTGTAACGAACATTCCGGAACATGACCATAAGTTAAACACACCTTAAATATCCTTTACATAGCTTAGAAATAGGCTTTGAGGAGTTCGGTGTGCTAAAATAAACTTTTGGGACATTCAGGGACTAAAAGTGTCAAAAAGTGCACAAGTTTGCATTTTCGCGCATAACTTACGTTCTGAATACATCCGGACATCCAAAAATTTATGTGAACATGACTATATTATATTTTAGTGTTCTCCATAAGAAAAATCCATTCGTCGCGTCATTTGGATCGTTTTTCGCACTTATGCGTATTCCGTCGTAATTAAGCGAACATCGCGTTCGTACGACCAAACGAACCATCATCCGACATATTTTTGAACATGTTTCATGTCCATAATGTTTAGGCAACATTTTAGGGCCTTAAAGTTGGCTTTACGGGCCTTAGAAGTGTCGGGAATGGCCTTAAACACGTGCAGGGGCTGAAACTGTCATTTCTGAAACATATATGCAGATCAGAAGCCTCAGGCGGCCCGCATTGTGTTTGGCTGATCCTAAAGCGGGCCGCTTCCCACCTTCTGACCAGATTAAATGTTTCTAATCACAAGTTGTAGCCATTTAATCCCCCACCACATGTTCTAAACTTGCTTAGTCACTAGATAAGGATCATATTTAGCTTCCACAACATTGTGACAAGTGTACGGACTAGATCTTTTCCCCTTTTCCAAGAAACGATCTCAACGGTTCACCGAAAACTATAAATACCCCATTACCCCCAACCTCATTTCTTACAAGAATCTGATCTATTTGACTCTAAGTTGAAACCGTTGTTTCATACCTGAGTTATTGTGATCACGATTAGCATTCGGGGACCCTTCGTAAGTATTCTTTCGTTCTTTTCCTTATTTTTACTGCTTTTCGAGTCCGAAAGTCAAACTTTGTTTGACTTTCAGCGTTGACCAGTAATGGTCAATGCGAAGTTCGGTTGAACTTCGCAACGTGATTGTAATCACGATGGTCATAGTCCTTTGGGACTATGCCTACTGATTACCACGTTGTCTAGGGTCGTAGGGTAAGCGATCTGATCAATCGCTTATACCTTCGAACCCGACCCAGTTTGGTCGATCATTAGGATCCGACCAAATACATTAGGTGACCATAGTGTAGGGAATAACCTTCCGAGGTTATACCCTATGGTCACATCGTTTAAGTAGTTGTATGATAGGTAGTTTATATGCCTTAGGTAAATTACCAGAATACCCTTTTCATGTATAATTGGTAATTAAGCATATGTAACCTAAACTTTTGTCACATAACTGATTATGTAACATGTTTAGGCATATAATACTTGTCATAGGGCTAGTTAGGCGGTCCAAACGCGTTTCACGCGCACGACACGTTAAAGTAGCATAAGCTTCCTAAACGGGTCGTAATGGGTCGTAAACAGTTATGTTAAGTTTCATTTAGTATGTAGGCTTTGTTAAACCAAATGACACGAGTCTCTACACTCGTTTGGTTTACAAACCCTCATGCTACCCAATCTTCCGATTTAGGTCCGGTTTATTAACATAGCTACCTATATTAGGTGCCGTTTGATTCCGAGATCTATAGCATTACTTGGTGGTTATCTTTATACAACTGAGCAATCTCAAGTGAGTACATAGACCCCTCTTTTACTGTTTTCCAAACTGTTTTGGGGTGGAACACATGTGCCTACTTGTTACTTTCATTCTTTCCTGTTTTCTCATCATATACCGGTTATGTTTGTTAGTACATTATAGTACATGATTTCATTACATTTCATGCTATGTATGCCCATTGTGTGCCTACTTAGTACATTGTTTTACATGACATTTCATGCTATGTATGCCCATTGTGTGCCTACTTAGTACATTGTTTTACATGACATTTCACGCTATGTATGTTCATTTGTTTACATACTTAGTGCATTGTTTTCATTACATGCTTACATTTTGTTATGACATTTGGTTTGTTTACATGGGACAATACATTCATTAACATTAGCTACGCCGTTCGTTAGTAGGTAGTGGTACAATAGGAATTGACAACTCCCGTTCCGGACATCCCAGGGAAAGGGGACAGAAAGGAATGACCGAATTCGATGATATAAGACAGATAGACCTTTAATTTGTTTAAAGGGTTTATCACCACAGTCACAAGGCTTGGATGTATGCATTTTCACAATACCGCATAAATGTTCATATTAAATATTTGCATGCATTTTTCCACAAAGACATAAGATTGATTTAAACCATGTTTTACTTCAATATTTTGTTTTCGTGCATATGGTTTAGTTGAGACATTTCACTTGCCATACATGACATTTTGACATAGACATTTTACACAAAAACATTTGACATAGACATTTGACATGGATATTTGACATAGACATTTGACATGGATATTTGACATAGACATTTGACATGGATATTTGACATAGACATTTGACATGATTTACATTTGACATATAACATGTTTGACAATTGGTTTAAACTTAGACTTATTACATTGGTTGGTTTGGTTTGATTAAGTGATTAAGTAACGATGCGTGTGTAATATGATACAAGCATGGTGGATACGCCGCTGGTACTTCCTATATATAAGTGTTTGTATGGTATTATATGTCGTAACGTTATTTGAATCATTTCAATATTGAGACATAGAACATTTTATACAAATAACATACTTTTTACAAGACATTGATTTACAAACAACTTATCTTATACAAACACATTTTTACATGGTTATTTATTTAACCTGACATTTACTTATACATATCATCTGATCTTATTGTTATTCAAATGATTTACAAGACAAAGCAAATTACAAGGTTCATGACTAAACATTTCTCAAATACAAGTCATGAATCCTATTTTCACAAACCTATGTATCTCACAGGCATTTTTATGCTGACGTACCTATTTTCACATGTGTTTTCAGGTGCTTTTCCATAGGATGTTGATCATGATACTAGGGCGGACCTGTGCCTAAGAGACTTTCAAATAAGATAGACTATGTTTAATTATGTTCTGAACTCTTTAATTTCCTGTTTGAAACAATGAAACACCCTTGTTTAATAAATAAAATACAACTTTGTATGCCATGGTTATGAAACAATTTATTCTGTTGCAACATGCCCCGATGTTTCCGCCGCGATTTGTTGTTTTACGCGGTCGGGGTGTGACAAAATGCACAGAGGCAAGATTAATCTTTTTAACTTGGGAGAATTATTTTAATATTATAATCTTGTGAACGAATTACATGTTCCTTGTGCGTTCAGTCGCCTGGATCTTGTCCGGGTTAAAGATCAATTGACACACCACATCATAGAGTTATACACTGATAGGTGTACGCCTACACCCCGTGCTCAGGTCGTGGGCATCTCGTAAGATGATGCCAAGGATATCCGGGACATGGTCATTAACCCCCCAAAGGCTTTAAGTAAACAAGACTGTTTAAACGAGCCGATCAAATTATTCAACTACCCACTCAACTGTGGAGATTTGATGCTCGATCAAGCGGTATGCTATATACCGTAACCCAAGCCCGTATAGGGAAAATAAGTTAAAAGTATTTACCTGAGCAAGTATTAATCACAATAAGCAAATTTGCAAGTAGCTTTTACTGGTTCTCCTAATCTGGAATGAAGGTTTAATAATAACGTATTAGAATCCTAACGGGTCTTTAATTAAGCTTAAGCTTAGACCGGCTAGTTTCAAAGATACGGTTCGTACGCACGATTAAGCGAAGACCGGATAGAATGTGATTTAGACCCTACTAGTTCAGAGACTTGCTTAATATGGTTATATTATTCACATTCGGGATTTTGAGATAAAACCGTTAAGGTTTGACCCGTTTCGGCTAATTTATGTAAACTTGTTACATAAACCGAACCGTACGCGTAATAAGCGTGACGGGTATTCATGAGAGCTATATACAGGTTTCCTAAGTTAATTATGCCTCAAATATGTTGTGACATCAGTAAGATGTCTTTCATTATGCCCGAAACGTGTTTAAACACAAACTAGGCCCCGTAGGGGTAGTTTGGTCATTTTAAAGGTTGTAAAAGGGTTTAAGTGTTTAACTGAGTTACAGGTTTGATGTAATCAGTAAACATACTCAAATTTATGAGTTTTAACAGTAGGATAAAGTATATATGTGAAATTTATCAATTATAACCAAACTATGCCCCGCAGGGGTATTTTGGTAATTTCACATAAGCCGAAAAGCTCAAAACTGAAGTCTGAGTTTAACAACCTTTGCTTACTGTTAAAATATTATAATTTGCCTTATATATCAGTAGGTATCAACCCGGGTATGTTCAATATGATTTTAATACATACTATGCGTTAAAAACGCTAAATAAGGCGATTAAAGGCCATTTCCGGGTTCGATACTTAAATCTGATATTTTTATATTTCCCGCAGGCTTAAAATAACTTATTTAACATATGTGATCAGTAGCAAAAGGTTTGGAGTCGTTTAGATCGGTAAAACTCATTTTATGGCCCGTAAGGGCAAAATCGACAATTACCAGATTAAGCCTACGACTACTAGTTATGCTCAACCTAAAATTAATTAAAAATCTTTAAAAATCCCAAAATAATATATTACATCAGTGGGTATTAATTTTGGTACCAAAAAGTAGGCTTAACTAGGCTATACGCTAATTGCACCATTTTATTAACATAAAGCTTTAAATTTGCGATAATGAGCATAACTCTTAATCTACAAGTCAAATTGATGTCAAACTTTGCATACAAGTTTATATATCAGTAACTAAGGTTTCTACACTTTTACATTTTCATAAATCACGTTTTAAGGTAATAAGGGCATAATGGTCAACATATGAGCAATTAACGGAAACATGCATATTAATTGGATAACTAATGAACCAAGGGGTATAATCACCGAGGGTTGTACTAACAAGTAACCTAATCCAATTAAAGCTCTGAGGCATTTCTAAAACAAGCCTAAACGGGTCAGAACTGAAAGTCAAAGTGAAAGTCAAACTATGCGACTTTCGGCTCTGAACCGGGTCTAAACAGGAAATTGTCGGGTTGAACATGTTTAGACATGTTCTTACACTTATTACCAAGTTATAACAATGATCCAACAGGTTGCATATGATCTACAATGTTAATTATGCATAAATAGCATTTTAAGCTTCCTGTTGACTTTTTAAATATAAGTTTGACCCGACTTTTGACCTGGTTAGAGTGATGATCAGGGGAAACCCTTTTGAGGTTTTATTACCCACATAAATACCAACTCATAACTACTTTTGATTCGAGATATGACTGAGCCATTAATACTTAATCTCGACGTCAAACCGTAATTACGTCGGTTTGACTTTTAGCTAAATAACTAAGCTAAAGTTAATTAGAGAAGGTTAGGCAACTTACAAAGGTCCTAAGCTTGATTAGGGAACACTTGAGAGAAGGTTTTGAGTTCCAGAAGTGCTCCAAGAATGCAGATGAAGATGTGATGAATTGTTTGCAACTAAAGGCCCTTATATAGTGGATTTACTCACCACAATGCATTGACAACAAGGTCTACTACTGCCCACAACATTCCTACATGTGTCCTACATGTTTAGGGAGTGTTTAGGGGCCAAGGGGTAAGAGGAAACTCGTTTAAGAGGTCAGAATCGCGTTTAAACTGGCAACAGCCGGTTTTCTGTTGCTGGGCAGTTGCTTGCGCACCGTAACAATTATTTGTTGCGGTGCGCAACAATTCATCAGGGACCAAAATGTTGGCTTTTCAATGATTTGAAGGGGCAACTGAGTATAAACGATTCTTGGCCGTTTTTTATCAATATGGGGCCTCAAATTTGGGTCATGTATAGTATGCACCACCATGTTATGTTGTGTAAAAGTCTTGGAGTCTTTTAGAAAGTGTCGAACAATAAGGTTTACCGTGCAAATTTCTTCGTAGGAGTCCACCAATTAAATTATGAATCATTCATTGCTATAATTCACTAAACTTGAACATATACTACATGTTTTTAATATGTTTTGAGTCTTGGGATTTATAACGAGGTCGTTCAGAGGTGCAAAAGTTAACATAACGACACTTTTAAATCCTGTCAAACATTTTTTTAATAAATCCGAGTTTATAACGCTTTTTGTCTTACACGACATGTGTCGTTATTTTATTTAACACGAATTTTCGAGGTGTTACATCCTCACCCCCTTAAAATAAATCTCGACCCGAGATTTACTGAAACAATTGAGGGTACTTTTCTTTCATGGTGGATTCAACCTCCCACGTGAATTCGGGACCTCTACGGGCATCCCATTTGACCTTTACAATAGGTACATGCTTACTTCGAAGCTTCTTTACCTGTCGATCTTCAATCGACAAAGGTTTTTCCACAAATTTTAAGCTCTCATCTATATGCACATCTGTATGTGGTATAACCAGTGATTCATCAGCGAAGCACTTCTTCAGATTGCAGATGTGGAACACATTGTGAATTCCACTGAGCTCTTCAGGTAAGTTTAGCTTATAGGCAACTGACCCGCCACGTTCGATAACCTCGAAAGGTCCTATGTATCCCGGCCTTAGCTTGCCTTTCTTACCAAAACGCATCACCCCCTTCCAGGGCGATACTTTAAGTAACACTTTGTCACCTACTTCGAAGTGAAAAGCTTTACGCTTTGGATCTGCGTAACTCTTCTGCCTATAACGGGCAGCCTTGAGACGGTCACGAATCTGGACAACCTTGTCCGTCGTTTCGAACCCTATCTCTGGTCCTGATACTTGGACATCTCCAACTTCTGCCCAACAAATGGGCGATCTACACTTTCTACCATATAATGCCTCAAAAGGCGCAGCCTTAATGCTGGTATGGTGGCTATTGTTGTAGGAGAATTCGACTAAGGGTAGGTGCTTATACCAATTACCACCCAAATCGATCGCACATGCACGTAGCATGTCTTCCAACGTTTGAATAGTACGCTCACTTTGACCGTCAGTCTGAGGATGATAAGCCGTACTAAAATTCAAACGTGTGCCCAAAGATTGTTGGAAACTCTTCCAAAAATGTGATGTGTATCTAGTATCTCGGTCAGAGATAATAGACACAGGTATGCCATGCAAGGCTACAATCTTATCAACGTATAACTGGGCTAACATGTCGGAGCTATAAGTCTCCTTGATGGGTAAGAAATGTGCTGATTTAGTCAGTCTATCAACTATAACCCATATTGTATCATTTCCTTTCCTTGTCTTGGGTAACTTGGTAATAAAATCCATGGTTACCATTTCCCACTTCCACGTAGGAAGTTCAGGCTGTTGTAGCAAACCTGACGGTTTCTGATGCTCGGCTTTGACTTGCGCACATGTCAAGCATTTAACTACATAGGTGGCCACAGACTTCTTCAAGCCTATCCACCAATAGTTTGCCTTTAGATCCTGGGTAGCTGATGGCAATTCTTAATCATTGCCTAATTAGGGTTACGGTAAATAATGCATAAGAAAAATGAACCGTCTTTCTTATTTAACAATATTAAACTATCGAAGTATCGAGCTAGGCTATGCGAACCCTCTATTTTAAAACTTAGTTATCAGGGTTTCGATTCTCCCAATGACGGTACTAGTTGTCTTGGAGATTTCATAATAATACAGCCTTAAATGAGATATAAATGTTAATCCTACCTGCCCCTCAGGGGTAAACAGGGTAATCTTAGGAGAAGATAGTTAAGATACAAGGAGGTTACAGAGATTTCCATATCTCAGACTCCAGTTCATCCGTCATTGCTTGTGTCAAATAAGTGACACTTTTATGTTACTAGTCCACGAATTCCTTAATATGGAACATTTACTTGGACAATTCCATTCTGGATATCTCTTTTGAATACCATTAGTTGACTTTAGTACCATATGACCTCTCGGAATATCTTTGTAGTCCCATGCATTAAACCTCCATACTGATCAGGCATGGAAGCAATCTATGGAACTTATTAAGATACACCAATCCTCATATGGCGCTTTTATCATATCATCTGGGATTCAGAATTGATAGAGATTAAATAGATATCAACTATATATGCTGACGCACTTCCTCTTAGAAAGAGGACATTTCGAAAACATACGACTGAAGGTTTCTGATAGGAACAAAAGAAATGATTCTTTCGATTTCGTCTTTAACTTTTTCCCTTACACTTAATATCTGGGGTTTTTATGGGAAAAATTTCTAAAAGTTTGCTGTGACACTCTAGGTTTTTCCGAGTGAACGCCTTGTAATTTCGTTATGCGTATATATGTGTTATTAAATGAAAAGTTGCGTTTTACTTTAATGTGCTATGTGTGGTATATATATATGTATATGTGTGAACCGAACCCGACTCGAGACCACTCGGTCTCGAGTAAACAGAAACGGTTGGGCCGGATTGGGCCATATACCCCCTTCGAGCCCACTCGGAACCATTGTAGGGTGCACCACCCAAACCGAGTATAAAACCCATGCCCAAGCCCTCCTTCTCCCATTTGACACTCCCACCATTCACACACCCTCCTACATTCCTTCAAATCACTAAAACCATAGCAAATCAAGCTCACCTCCACTCTCCTCTCTCTCTCGGATCAAAACCGGTGATAACAAGGACTCTCGGTTCAAGCTTAGGATCTTATTTGGAAGCTTATTCATCATATTCTCACACCTTGAAATCTAGCCGGTTAGTGGTTCCTTGCTATGTAGAGATGAAAATGTTACATAATGTTTGCTTGTTAAATTATATGCATGATTGAATATGCCTTTTCTTGTATAGTTGATATTATGATTGTTGTTTAAGTAAAGTGCAAGTTGATCTATTGGTTGCTTGATTAAAATGGTTTTTGATATTTAGTATATGTGATTCTTGACCGTGAAATGAATATGTGTGTAAGATGAACCGTATGAAATAAATGATGGTAATTGTTGGCTGAAAATGCTTTTAGAATTGCAAGTATAAGGTCTAGGATGACATGTTTCGGGTCGGTTTTGAAGGATTATGCATGATGGGTAGTTTGTATATATGATGAACAACATGAACATGAGTTGAATGTGCTTTGAATATTTGAAAAACTTACTGTTTGATCCATTTTCATTTGATACTAGACAAAGAAACATGTTATTGCAATATGGTTGGTTAGTACAAAATCTCATGAAAACAGAATTCTATTGGATAGTACGATCGGACAGGTTCTAGCAGGATTCTTGTGCACGTATCAGAGGTTGCGACTCGAAACCACCGGTTGCGACTCGCAACCAAAACATGACAACTCGAGACCGCCCGGTTGCGACTCGTAACCAAAACGTGACAACTCGAAACCACCGGTTGCGACTCGCAACCAAAACATGACAAGCCGAAACCTCCAGTTGCGACTCGAAACTGTGTGTTCTCGAGTCGAGACCTCCTGGTCTCGACTGGGCTGCTTGTCTCCGTAATGGGCCAAGGACGTGTGGGCTGTGCATACCGTTCTATTTGGTTCTGTGATGTTGTTAACTGTTAATGTGATCTGATAGGCCCAATAACACTTATGATTTGTATGATAGTTGTTGATGTTCACTGTTTAACTGCTTCGTATCAGAATAGGCCCGATAACTTGCTGGATGATCATGTGTTGTGTAGGCTATGTGTTAGTTATACGTGAATACTTGTACCCCAACTTGACCTGTATTGGTGACCATGCTAGGACGTGGTGACCAACGTGACTGACCAAGTAAATAATCTACCGAGCAACCCAAGGTGAGTTCACACACTAAAAGCATGCGTCCCAGGGAGGGACACGAACCAACAAAATAACGTTTTCAAACTAGTAATTTCCGGGGAAATATGCAAACGGTACTCTTGTACTACTACATCCGGGGGAGATACGTTTGGGTATTATTTATATATCACAACTAGCAACACTAAACGAATCTCTATCACATTAAGTCCCTGCTTACAGTACCGATTAATCGCCGGGGGCGAACGGGTTATTAGTTGATAGCGCTATTAGGTTTGACAACCTCACACCGTGACCGGGGGAGATCGGGCGTGAACTATAGACCTTGCATCTCGGTCAATGACGATAGACATTGACCTGGGGCACCAAATCTTCTCGTCAACAGTTTCGGTAATTCAAGTTT